>CAUYON010062100.1:0-31014 GCA_963573935.1 Arctocebus calabarensis
GGTGGGGTCTTGGGGTCTTGGTGTGTGCCACACCTTTGGGGGGCAAAACACGATTGTAAGAGGGTCTTTTCCTAACAAATGCAACCAGTGTAACATGGTTTCTTGTACCCTCAATGAATCCCCAACAATAAAAAAAAAAAAGAAAAGAAAAAAATCCTATTTTTAAAAATGTGATTTCATGATCTATATACAAATGATTTAATTAAAAAAAAAAAAAAAGCTGGGGCTCAGCGCCTGTGGCTCAATGGGTTAAGGTGCCAGCCACGTACACCTGAGCTGGTGGGTTCGAATCCAGCCAGGCCCGCCAAACAATGACGGCTGCAACCAAAAAAAAAAAAAAATTGCCGGCATTGTGGCGGGCGCCTATAGTCTCAGCTACTTGGAAGGCAGAGGCAAGAGACTCACTCGAGCCCAGGAATTGGAGGTTGCTGTAAGCTGTGATGCCTCAGCACTATATCCAGGGTGACAGCTTGAGGCTCTGTCTCAAAAAAAATAGCCAGGCACGGTGGATCACGCCTATAATCCTAGCACTCTGGGAGGATGAGGCAAGTGGACTGCTTGAGCTCAGGAGTTTAAGACCAGCCTGAGGTAGAGTAAGACCCCGTCTCTATTAAATATAGAAAAACTAACCAGGCACCTGTAGTCCCAGGTACTCTGGGGGCTGAGGCAAGAGGATCACTTAAGCCCTAGAGTTTGAGGTTGCTATCAGCTGTGAGGTGACAGCACTCCACCGAAGGCACAGAGTGAGATGAGTGAGACTTTGTCTCAAAAAAAAAAAAAAAAAAAATTAAGGCAAAGACCCTGACAGGGTCCCTGAACCTCCTAGGGCCACCACTTGCTCCCTGTTTCCTGAAACCACTCAGAAGTTCAAAGAAAGGGAAGAGAGCACTGAGAGGAAAAAGGAGAAATGAAGAGAGAAGTGCGGATAGAAGGCAGGAGCGTGGAAGCTCGACTTCACAAACAAAAAGCCCAGACCCTGGGCTAAGCAGAATGAAAACTGGTCAGCAACTTGGGAGCCAGGCCAAAGGAGCGGCCCACCCCGGCTGACCTGACAGGCTGCAGCTAGACAGCGTGGACTCAGTTCCCAGAGCACTTTGAGTCATGATGGCAGGGCCACAGACCTGGCCTCCTCCTGTGGTGGGCAGAGGTCTGTGCACAAGGCCAGACCAACTTAAGGAATTGAGGATTTCTGTTCTGGACGCTGCCAGGGAGGGGCAGGGATTTTCCTCTCTTGCCTGCTGATTCGGAACACAGCCTGGAAAAGATTCCTGCCTCAGCTGACAAGCAGACTTGACGCCTGGCCAATACCCCCCGCAGAGGCTGGACCGGTCTGGAGGCTGGAACTGGGCTGCAGGCTGAAGGGCACGCCTGAGCACTCAGAGGGTGACTGGCTGCCGCTCAGACATCAGGCATCAGTGTCTCATCACTGGATGCCAGCACCATTGGGAAATCAGGGGTTCCTCACACTTCTCTGGGCCTTCCTTATTTCTACAAAGCGTCTACAAAGTTAATCAAGCTTCAACAATCACTGCCCTACCCCAGGCTCACCTCTTCTGTGTGGGACATCCTGCGGTCTTTTAGGGTAGTTATGTACTCCTCAGTCCTCTGCAAAGGTTTCTCTCCTCATCACTGTGTTTCTCTTACTTGATACAGAGAATTATGCACTCAGACCCCAGGATGTGAAAATAAGTGATGGCTTTCCAGGACAATTACCAAGTTTTGGCAGATTATCTTTACTTACTTACTAAAAATTTCTTCCCATAATGGTTCTTTTCAAAAATTTCATCAGGGGCTTGGGCACGGCTGCTCACGCCTGTAATCCTAGCACTCTGGGAGGCCAAAGTGAGCAGAGTGAGACCCCATCTCTACTAAAAACAGAAAAAAATCATCAAGGTGTTATGGCAGCACCTATAGGGAAGTTGAGGCAAGAGGATTGCTTGAGCCCAAGAGTTTAAGGTTGCTATGAGCTATCACACTACATCGCTCTACCCAGAATGACAGAGTCATAGTCTATCTCAAAAAAAATAAAAAAGGCTCGGCACCCGTAGCACAGTGTTCACGGTGCCAGTCATATACACCAAAGGTGGTGGGTTCAAACCCAGCCCAGGTCAGCTAAACAACAATGACAACTCCAACAACAAAAAATGGCTGGGCATTGTAGCAGGCGCCTGTAGTCCCAGCTACTAGGGAAGCTGAAGCAAGAGAATCACTTGAACCCAAGAATTGGAAGTTGCTGTGAGCTATAACAATTAAAAAAAAAAACTTAATTAAAAAATAATTTTAAAAATGTCATCAGAGTAAATATTTCTCTTCACACCAGCTCTCATGTCAAAGGTCTGGAGAAGCCTTTGTCCTCTCTATATGAAAATGGACACTTAACCAACTTCTGACTACGAGAAGTTGCACAGGGCCTGCCCTAATCTTAATGGTGCACTAAGACTCAGATGGGCCTGACAATAATCTTGATAACAAAGACTCAAGCCCTGCCTGGTTGGTGTGGACATCATGCTAACCACATTCTCCGTGTGAGATCATTTGATCACCGCGAGCACCCTGTGAGGCAGATGCTGTTATTTCCATTTTGCAGAGGAAGACACTGAGGCCCAGAAAGGCAAGAGGTCACCTGAGAAGGGCTCGGTCTCCCAGCACAGTGCCCATCCTGTGTCCCTCGCATTCCCCAAACCTCCTAGCACAGCCTGGGCATGAAGAGGAGTCACTGTTGTTTGAGAGTCAGCCCTGCTGTGTGCCTTGCACAGCATAACCCAGCTGTAGTAAGCTGACACACAGCATTCCTGCAGTTTGCCTGGCTTTTCACTTCTCATAGACCACTTTGGAAATTCATTCTAATTGTCCTAACACAGAAAAAAGCAACAGAATAGAGACATGTGAACAAAGAACTATTTTCATGGGGAAAAAAATCTGCTGCGATGAAGTCAAAGGCCCTAATCAGAGCCACAACACCGAATGAGAGAACAGGAAAGGACCCTCCAGGAACCTGTGTGAGCTCGCAGAACACACCTGGATGTGGGGTGAGGAGCATCAGTGAAGAGGGGGAAGTGACCAGCTAGGAAGGATGCAGAGAATCCACGCTGAGCCCCAAAAATTGAGCTAAGAGGTCCAATCATGGGGCTACTGAACATCCCACAGCGCCCGGCCCTGGAGGCACTCACAGAGAATAAGACTTTAGGAGAAGGCCATCTTCCCAGCAGAAGCCCAGGACACCCCCTTAAAGAACAGATTTGGCCAGACGCACACAGCTGGAAGAAAAGAGCCCCTCTCTTCTTCTAGACTCGCAAGGCCTAACATGGCTATGGTTCTGGGAAATTGGGATCTTACTTCATAATGAGCAAGTCCTTGACCTATCGCTGACTTTCTGTTTGACACTTATCTGAAATTATTCAACGGCATGACAGTGTCTGTGCATGTGATCTGACTCCTTCTGGTCTGAGCTCCAGCTTGTTAGGACTGTGGCTGGACTCCTCTTTTCCCTTGCCCCTATAGGTCAGGCAAGAGCTAAGCACTGAGCATGAAGAGCTCAGGAGTTTCCAGGGCCATGCCTGATAACCCAGCCAGCACTTAGGCCTCAAACAAGAAGCCCTTTGCTGCCATTTGGGACTTCTAATCTAGATGTGTGCACTCTGTGGCCCCACCACCCTGGCCGCCCAGACACTCACCTGCCGCAGCGCCTCCATCTCCTTGTTGGCCGCCTTCTTCTCAGACGTGCTGCTCTTGAGCTTGGACTCGGCCAGCTCCACCTCAGTCTGTAGCTTGTCCAGCTCAGAGATGACCTGGTCGCGCTCGCTCATGATGAGCTTGTACTCGCTGTACACGGCGTCCCGCTCCTCCCGGTACTTCTCTGACTCCTTCGCTGTCTTCACCTGTGTGGTCCTCAGCTCTGTCAGCTCTGACTGCAGTAGCTCCATCTCCCACTGCAGGTCCTTGTTCTGGGATGTGGCCTTGTTAAGCTCATGGTGGATTGCCTCGAACCTGGGGGGAAAGGCGGTGGGGCGTGAGAGGGGCGGAGGCCCTGCCCTGTGGGCTGTCAGCCACTCCACCGCCGCCTGCCAGCTCCGCGGTGCTGGACAGTCAAGCATGAAGTTTCGAGTGAGGTCATTCTCTGCACCCCCAAGAGAGAAAACTCACGGAGTACCAGTGCTCCCAGACCTGGAATTTTTCTCAGCCTTTTACAAATGCCAGAAGTTGAGGACTTCATGCCCTCTGCTCCACTAGAAATAATAGCGCATTTCTCCCACAGTCAAGCCACATTAAAAAAATAAATAAATAATAATAATAACCAATGCCAGGACCACAGAATATGAAAGATAAAAGTGACCTTAACGATCACTGAGTCTGACTGCCTCATCTTGCAGATACAGACAGTACGGCCTTGTGATGCGGGCAACCAGCCCAAGGTCGCATGGTCAGTCCTTCCAGACCAGGAGGCACCTTCCACACAGGCAACACCTACAAATTGAAGCCTGCCACTCTTGAGCAATTTCTTAAAGTGTGTTTACACTCTGTTGTAACAGGGAGCTCTGTTACAAAAAAAAAAAAAAAAAAAAAAGGTGTGCATCCCCTCATGACTTAGGTTTTGGAAACTCTGCATCTCTCTATGATACAAAGCACCACAATGAAGGCCATAAGAAGTCCTGCAACAGAGACTCTTGTCCAGATTCAATTTGGCAATTCCTAAACTACTGATGCCCAGACAGTATTTTTCATGTGAAGTTGATGGACACTCTGAAGAACTGGTGTGAGTTCTATGGAACACAGTTTGAGGGTAGATATCACCTCTCTAAAGATGATATTCCTTAATAAGAAAAGAAATTCAACTACAGAAAACATCATACCCTGGACAATTACTGTTCTCATTTGCTAGGTGGGCGACTGCCACCAAGGGAGTGGCTCATACAGAGACCCTAAGAAACACAACGCCCAGAACACACTGAGATTGTTCAGACGCAGGAAAGGGCCACAACTCCCAAGTTGTATGCGATATCAGTTAAGGATTTCCCGAACAGAAGGTTTTTGTGACTGAAAAAGCACAATAACCTGTGCTATTTTTGTTCCCAGGCAGTGGCTGGGCACCCATGCCTCACTCCTACCTCCGCAGGGACAGGGCACACTGGTGCTGCAGCTGGATGGCCGTGTCCCTCTGCTGGGTCAGCATTTCCGTCTGCTTCAGCAGCCTCTGGTTCTCCTCCCCTAGCTGCTCCAGGCGGCTCAGGTCTGAGTTGTGGATGGCCACCTTTTCACTGTATCGCTTCCGCAGGGCGTCATAGTCCTTCTTAACCACTTCCAGCTTGTCCATGGCCGTGTCGTACAACTTGTTGAGAATCTCAGATGACCCGTTGTGCTTTAACACCTGGGGACCACAGATAGTCCCATTTGTCAGGGGTCCAGGGAGTGGGGACAGACCTCATATTTCTCACTTCTGTCAGGAGCAGGACATGGGAAGAGGTTACCCTACGGACTTTGAGAGTCTCAAGATCCAATTCTAGAGGCCCTGCAGTCACTCCAAGCTGATGCACTAGTATTTATTAAGTTTTACGCAGAGAACAGTTAATACAGTGGGCCTAAGACTTCCATCCTTAGAAAGGTGTCTAAACATATTGGGTACTCTTATTCTTAGGTTACCCAGACACTAGGTAACCTGAATGGCAAATAGTTCTCTGTGCCAACAGGGAACTGTCCTTCAGCAGTGAGAGTGGCCCCTAGACTGCACACACAGCATGGCCTGTGCCAAATATCTGCCTCCTGCTGGGAGTCTGGAATCCAGGTCCCTGCTCCGCAGAAGGTAAATATACGATCAGCCCCATGTAGAAAGTTTGGGCACTGACTGAGTCTCTAATAGGTCCTGGGATGGAGGAACTGAGTGTGTCCTGTTTGGGGGCCAATGGGAGGGGACTCTTGGAAAACCTATGGCTGGCTCCTCTGGACTTCACCCATGTGCCTTTCCTCCTTTGTTGATTCTGTTTTGTCTCCTTTTGTTATAATAAATTTTTACCACTTAGTATGATTACGTACTGGGTTTGTAAGTCCTTTCAGCAAATCACAGAACCTAGAGATGGTGTTGAGGACCTCATCCCACACCCCATGTAAATACCTAATGTGCCCATTATTGTTCTAGATTCTGGTCATACTGGACGGGACAGAAGCATACTGTCCTGTGGACCTTTTATCCTAATGGGAGGATGTGAACACACAGACCAAACAACATCATTTCAGAGCATAAGGACTATCAAGAAAATAAATAACAAAATAGAATAATGGGCTGGAGACTTTTAACCAGCAGAGCGAACAGCTGAGAGAAGGCCTGAGGAGGCCTAAGAATGAAGAGCAGATGCAAGAGCACACCGGCAGAGAGGAGAGCACGGTTACAGGTCCTGAGCCACCTGAGGTATTCTAGGTACACAGAGAAATGCACAGCAGGAGAGCTGGAGCCCAATGCCCAGGGGAGAGTAGTTTCAAAAGGAGGCCTAGAGAAGTGGACACACAGCAAAGACTGTATCTAGATGAGATGGAGATCTTGGGAGATTTTTGAGTGAGAGGGTATTCTACTCTGAATCACAGGTACTAAAGGTCATTCTCTAGGTACTGTTCTAGACAAGCAAACAAACAAAAAAAACCCCGAGAGGATGAGTTGAGAGGTTGTGCGGAAGTCTGCTGCCTTCTGCTAAGCACCTCAGGGGATCTGAGCCCTTGGGTGAGTCACTCCACCTCTCTGGTTTCAGTTTCCTGATTTCTCAAATGACAGGACTGAACCAGAAAAGCTGGCTTGGCCCTTCCATCTAAAATGCCCCAGGAACCATCAGGCTTGTTCAGAAGAGGCCCTAAGCTACCAGAGCCTGGGACTATGGAACAGACCCCTATGGAGACAGTATCAGCCTTCGGTGAACACGAAAAGCAAGAGAATACTTAATTTAAAAGTCAGAATCATAGAGACAAGAAAAGTGAGCTCATTCCTCCAAGACCTATTGAGCTTTAGATCCCAGGACTACAGATTATTAAGAGGAAATCCATCTCAGAAATCAGCCCATTTCTCTGCCTCCATTAAATGCCTCAGGGAAGAAAAAAGAAAGGGAAGAAATCCTCTTATTTCAAGATCATTTTTTCCTTTTCCTTTATTTTTAAAGCATAACTATTCTTTCTGAGGGAACTCTTACTAGGACACCAAATACAAAACTCATTTTAAAAAGTCATATACAGGTGCCTCCGGCAGTCAGAATCTTCACTGTTCTGTAAAAGGCTCACTGTTGCAGAACAGGGATGCACACTAAGAAACCACTGATCCTGACCCACTCTGTGCCTGTGGCTCAGTGAGTAGGGTGCCAGCCCCATACACAAAGGGTGGTAGGTTCGAACCCGGCCCTGGCCAAACTGCAACAAAAAAATTGCCAGGCACTGTGGCAGGTGCCTGTAGTCCCAGCTACTCGGGAGGCTGAGGCAAGAGAATCAGCTAAGCCCAAGAGTTTGAGGTTGCTGTGAACTGTGACACCACAGCTCTGTATGGAAGGCGACAAAGTGAGACTCTGTCTCTTTAAAAAAAAAAAAAAAAAGGAACACCTTCCAAACACCCAAAAAAGCACAGTAAATAATGTACCAAAATTTTATATACCTACTGCTTAGCCCTTATCTTAACATCTTATTATGTTTCCAACTGTTTTCAAAGGAAAAAAACATTACAGGTGTTGCTAAAGCCCCCAGTGCACCCCTCTTCCTGGCCAGAAGGAATCACTCCTCTGAATTTGCTACTGACCGTCTCCAAACACAATATTTAAACTACTATATATTCAAAAGAATCATTAGAAATGAATTCTAATGGTTTCATATCACAGGTGCTCTTTTTTATTCACTGCTGCTTTTGAGATTCAGTGGAGTTGATGCAGGCAATATCTCACTGGGTAAATATACTCCTCATTAAGGGGACACTTGTCTCCATTTTTTTTTCTTTTTTTGCTATAATAAATGATACTGCCGTGAACATGACTGTACGAATCTCCTTACCCGGAAGGTAAGTGGCTAAATTTGGGGATGCAAATTTTTTACATCTATTGGACAAGATCAAATTGCTCTCCAAAGTGGAGATTTATACCCCACCAGCTGTAGATAGGAGTTCTGAAAGTTAGTGCCACCTACACATCCTTGTCAAGGTGTTGTTGGATCAGATCTTTTAAAAAATTTTTATTCTGATAAAATACAGTTACATAAAATTTACCTTCTTTTTTTTTTTTTGAGACCGAGCCTCAAGCTGTCACCCTGGATAGAGTGTCATGGTTTCACAGCTCACAGCAACCTCCAATTCCTGGGCTCAAGCGAGTCTCCTGCCTCGGTCTCCCAAGAAGCTGGGACTACAGGCGCCCGCCACAATGCCCGGCCATTTTTTGGTTGCAGCCGTCATTGTTGTTTGGAGGGCCTGGGCTGGATTCGAACCCACCAGCTCAGGTGTATGTACTGGCACCTTAGCCCGTTGAGCCACAGGCGCCAAGCCAAAATTTACCTTCTTAACCATTTTTAAGTTTATAGTTACCAATCTCCAGAACTTTTTCATCTTGCAAAACTGAAACTCTATACCTACTAAATAAGGACTCCCTATTTTCTCCTTCCCCAACATGCTCATTTCTGTCTCTGTGAGTCTGACTCAGATAACTCACAAAAGTGGAATCGAACAGTTATTTGTCTGTGCCTGACTTATTTCACTTAGCACAATGTCCTCAAGGTTCATCCATGTTGTAGCAGCATCAGGATTTCGTTCCTTTTTAATGCTAATAATATTCTACTGTATGAATGTGTCATTTTTTTTTAATCCATCCACTTGCTGATAGACACTTAAGTTGCTTCCACCTCTTTTAGCTACTGTGAAGTGGTCAAATTTAAAGTACTGTCAATCTCATGAACTGTCTCCCCCAAAAAGGTGCCTCTTTTTAACTTACATTCTTAATTATTAGAATGAGCAGCACTCCTTGTGTTTTTGGATTACACACATTTTCTCTTCTATGACTTGCCTGTTCATATCCTTTAAATTTTTCTTCCCTTCCTCCCTGCCTTTTCCTTTCTTTCCCTCTGTAGAAGTTAAATTCCAGGTACTAATCCTTTCAGTTATAGTCATCTCAAATATCTTCCCCCAATATATGGTTTTTAAATTTCCTTGCAGTGTCTTTTTTTATACTCAAGTTTCACACTTTAGCATGCTAAAATCTACCAATCATTTCCTTATGGCTTGTGCTTTGGTTGTTTTATTTAAGAAATTCTTTTCTGGCTGGGCTCAGTTGCTCACACCTGAGCTCAGGAGTTTGAGACCAGCCTGACAAAGAGTGAGATCCCGTTTCTACTAAACATAGAAAAACTGGCCTGGAGTTGTGGCAGGCACCTATAATCCCAGCTACTTGGGAGGCTGAGGAAGGAGGATTGCTTGAGCCCAAGAGTTTGAGGTTGCTGTGCGCTATGATGCCACAGTACTCTACCAAGGGTGACAAGAGTGAGAGTCTGTTACAAAAAAAAAAAAGAAAGAAAGAAAGAAAAGAAATTATTTTCTTCCTATCTTGAGATCAGAAAGACATTCTCATTGCTTTTTCTAATAAGTATTAGGGTTTTACTTTTCCTACTGAAATCTTTAAACTACTTAGAATGTGTGTCTGGTTTGAAAAGGTGTGTAATGTTATTCTTTTCCATAAATTACCTGGCCAGTGTGACTTGGGCTGAGGGCAGGACAAACTGAGGACACCAAGGACATCACCTGACACAGTACCCCATCACTGAATGATGAAAAGGGCACCCCAAAAGAAAGGACAGACTCACAACCAGATAGGTAAGGAAAGTGCTCTGGCGTCTGATCAACCAATGCCTTCTACGCACATCTGAAAAAGGTCCGGCATTTAGACTAGGGATCCCTGATTGGTGGGAAATACCTCAAAATTTCCAGTAAAAATTATTTCAAATGCTTTAGTCTTTGAACATCCCCAAGCCAGGTGAGAACCCCACTGGTTCCAAACGAGTGTGGTTAACTGCTGAACAAAGGCTGCTGCCATTGCCTGAGTTCCCCCACAAGGTGGCAGCCCTCAGTAGACCAGGGGAAAGCGCTCTGCAGCCTTCCGAGCCTATTAAGAAACAAATTAATCCTGAAGATCTAGTCATGATCAAAACTCTTCCCTCTAATTCACCTTCCCTAACATCAACTTGGGAAGTCTCCTTTCCTGTTATCTTGTCTTCTTCTACAGCTGTTAAAGTTAAAGGAGTCTATTCCTGCATACATCATTCACGAGTAAAATCCTGCAACCCTCTATCTTCTACAGAGGCAGACAATGAAGACAGCCAACCACAGACCACTACACTTTGGCTACACTTGTGAGCCAAAAGAAAGTTTGAAGTTATCATTTAGGAAACAGCAAGAAAAATCCTAATATGGTTTTCTTTCAGCATCACTGAATAAGTGCTTCTGACCTGACGCTATTCTACCTTTGCCTATTACTGATTATGCTAATCAGATTTATGTTTTCCAGAAATGTCATCAAGCCACAAGCAATAAAGATAGTTCTAGTCCATGAACCCCCGTATCACTCTCTGTCTGGAGAAACCCTAATTGCCCCCTTCTAACATCGCCCGATTTAGCAGGAAGCAGTTAGATCGAGTCTTCACCCTTTTTCCCTAACAGCAGTTGGAGTTTCTACTCGGAGAGGGAGAATTGATGCAGGACACTTGGCGCCCTAACCAGCTCAGCAGAGCTGGCGGACTTGCCGCCTCCTCCGTATAGGTGCTGCGGCAGCCAGTTGAAGAACCAGCGGGCTGGATAACAGGCAAGGAGGGGGACCTCTAACCTCCACTGGAGGCTCCAATAGCCAAAAAGCCCAGACAACTGCCAAGGAGACACCTGTGCCTGGGTGTCTCCTTCACTTTACACTTAGGACTAAGTGTGGGACCCCCATTTCCTATGCCTAGGTCAATTTCATGTGAATTTCCCAGGCCTTAATTCCATGAATGGACTGTGTCCATTCATTGATACATTCATTCACTTTGACCCCGGTGGAAGGGACTGTGTTCATTCATTTCCTGGCCAAGGAACCCATATACCTATATAAACCCAGAGACTAAAAGCCTAAAGAGGGAGCTGGGGAAAGACCGAGAGAGAAACAGAGAGAGGTTTTCTCTCCCCCCTTGAGGTCTCTCTCTCTCTCTCTCTACCAGGAGATTTAGTGTTTTCTGTATTCTTTCTGTAAATAAATTCTGTCTTACCACTGGGTGGGGAGGAGAGAAATACTGAATTTGTGGAGTTTCAATGATCATAGGGAAAATATAATATTAATAAATTAATAAGCATTAATATATGATAATGAAAACTATAATGAAGACAAATTTAATTAATAAAAGGCTAAGTGGTAGAGAAAGATGGAATAGGCTAACTTGTGTTACCAGGAGGAGTTTGGCTGAAAAGTAATATTTGGGCAAATGTATGAACATTAAACTCCATACAGGAGAAGATATGAAAGCAGAACATTCCAGAAAGAGGATATGAGGAGTGGGAGGGGAAGAATTTTAAGGCAAGAATTAGATATTTTATTCCCTAGACTCACTAGGAATTCTGTTGTGCTCTGAAGAATTAGAAAGGAAAAACGATTAAAAAAAAAATTGGGGAAGATGAGTAGGAGCCATACCCCACAGGGACATACAGGCTATGTAGGCATTATTGGTGTGTTACAAAATGTATGCTATATAACAGAACATCTTGTATGTTTTTTTAAAGGGCAATAACACTGTTCGATTTATATTATTAACTGATGGCTCTGGCTGCTGTGGGGAGAAAATACAGGCATGGAGTGGAGAAAAGCTTTTATACTATATTTAGGTGATGTGGTCATTGATCAGGACTGACTTCCAGACTTTTACTTTGAGTAATTTCAATATGGTGGCACTACTTAATGAAATTGGGGGAGATCATAAAACAAACAAATTTGGGCTCTGTCAGTAAGACAGAGCCTCCAGGATCACAGTCTGAAGAACATGATCTCATTCTCATAGGAAGATCATCACACTGAAATTTCTGATTTTTTTTTTTTATGATATGTCAATGTAGTAAGATATGAAGACATTTTCTTCTATGGGAAGGATCTTGGACTTTATCAAATATTGCAGACCCTGAAAAACACTATCCAGATCGCCCTTTAAGATAGAAGACTTATGCCTAAGCTCCTGGGAGTGCTGCCAACAAACTGACAGTCTTCATGTGTCAAGCAACCTGGAGATTGCCTCTGATAAAGACAGGTTTCTTGCCAAGACATCCTCTCCAGCAGAGGCAGCCTGCCTCAAAAACTCTTTCTCTGAGGAACATAAAAACTACCTTATCTCAACTTAGAACAATCTTGAAGGATATACATACCAAAAAAAGTCTTACACACAGATTTCCACTTCTGTATCTATAGATGGTGCCAAAAAATGTATATGTGTTTTAAGAAAGGAAAAGAAAACTGTATTAAAATTATAACACCCAAGGCACATTTGACTTAAGCAATCACAAGAGATACAAGATGCAATACACAAGATAAAAATGTCATCAGTATGCTACACATATTAAGTCATACAATTTTAATGCAAGTTTTTCTTTCCTCTTGTCACCTTCTGTATTTCTAGGAACCTAAAGTAAGCAGGCGCTGTCTGATAAATGTCATTATTTATATTTGTTGAAAACCATTCTCTGTCTCAAATATTCAAACCCAGAGAAAGTTAGAATGTGAGCTCTAACTATGCCCTGTGGAAAGTTGAGTGTTTAAGATTCGGGGGCTGAATTCCATGTGCCACTCCATGACAAGACGAATACTAGAAATGAAAGAGAAAACTCGGAGCTCAAAACTTTGGTAAATGTCAGAATTGGATGAGACTGAGAAGCTATGCAAGGGACACAGGACGTGACACTTCCTGACCTAAAGCTGGAGTTGTAAGCTTACTTTGATTAGTCTCCTTCCTACCACTTTAAGCTTCAGTGGGCTTGTTAAATTTGACTTTGTAGGATCAGGCATCCAAAGGTGGTAGCTGTAAAATTCCCATGTGTCTATAAACAATAACAGTGTCAGAAGAGAGGTAGGTAGTAACTACTTAGAGCAGCGCCCAACATAGGGTTGCCATATTTGAAAGAGCACACGTGTAACTCTACTCCTATATTTTAACACTTAGAATGTCATCATTTGAAATTGACTTTAAGATACAAAGAGGAGATGAACCTTTGAAACCATTAGAATTCAACCACGAGAAAAAAAATGAACGTGTTCTCTGGCACAGTCGGGGATACCACAATAATAGCTGATCCAGGTGAAGATAGTTCCAAATCCTAAAATGCACTATCTGTTCATGTTACAAAAGGTTCCATCCACACCTGGCGTGTCTCCTCCACACCTTCTTCAAATGTCATGGAAAACGGATACAATTCTCTCATTCGATTCATGATGCTGCTCAATCAAAAAAAAAAAAAAATAGGAGCAAAGAGAGCCAAATAACTACAATAGATGATAGAAAGTAATTAGATGTTGTAAAGGAGCTGCAAATAACTTAGCGAGGATTGATTCTTTTACCTGGGGAAAAAATCAATGAAAACATTACAGCCTAGTAGCTTTTGACCCAGTCTTTGATGGATATGCAATAATTGCACATGCAAAACTCTACCAAGATTTTTTCTGCTTTCTGGAGAAGATGCAATAAACTATAATTTTATATACTTTTTTTCTAGTATGCCTAACATGTTACATATATTACTGGATGCTATGAATGCATCAGACAACTACTTAATAAAATTCTTATCTTCAAGGTATCCACTTCATAATGGAAGATAATACCAAAGTAATTACTGGACACTATGCAATAATTTAAATCCAATGTAAATAGGAATTATGTCTTCTATTTCTAATTATTGATGGTATTAAATGGATTATTTTAGCTTTGCCAGTCCAAGGTTTGAAATAAATAATACTTGGATTTCCTAGGGGGAAATGAGAATGTTCCACGTTCAATACTCTGTGCTCCTAGATGGTGGGGAAGATTTGGCAAAAGTAGAAGATGGGATGCACTCTGGTCTGGAGGAAGGATTAACCCTTCTACACAGGGAGCTCTCACCTGGGATGTTCCTTCAGAGTAAGGAATGTTCCTTCAGAATTGTCCTTTCTATGTGGAAGCTTAGGGGCCTGGCCATAGGACTCTACTTTAGACAGTCTTTGAATATAAACTGCTACCAAACAAGAGGTGTAGCACTGGGTAAGGCAATTGAATTTGGCTTTGGGAAATTCCAGGAAGAGACTCATGGGCATCACTGAGTGATGTCTCAGCAGGCATCACTCCCAGCAACTGGAAGAACAAATCCCCCAATTTTGACAGTGGCATCTGGTAACACACCACAGCCTCCTCTATAGTTTTTGAAGCAATTTCTTTTCCTGTTATCAAAAGCCATTTTTCTGATTATGCTGAAGACATTTCCTTGAAATACAACTTTGAAAGAAGTGTTTTCTTGCACTGCATTTTCTGATCAGGGAAACGTATGGTGTTAAATAATGGGTTGTATTTGCCCTCAGTTCATATGTTGAAATCCTAAGTCCTACTTCAATCATATCTAATCATAAGGTTATATGTCAGATCTGACCAACGTGACTGGTGTCCTTCTAAGAAGGAGAGAGAGGGCAGTGCCTATGGCTCAGTGGATAGGGCGCTGGCCCCATATACTGAGGGTGGCAGGTTCAAACCCAGCCTTCGTCAGACTGCAACAACAAAAAAATAGCCAGGCATTGTAGCGGGCACCTGTGGTCCCAGCTACTCAGAAGGCTGAGGCAAGAGAATCACCTAAGCCCAGGAGTTGGAGGTTGCTATGAGCTGTGATGCCATGGCACTCTACCAAGCCTGACAAAGTGAGACTCTGTCTCTAAAAAAAAATAATAAAAAAGAAGAAGGAGAAGAGAGAGAGATACTAGAGACTCACCCAAACAAAGAAAAGGCCAAGTGAGGACAGTGAGAAGGTAGAAGTCTGCAAGCTAAGGGGAAAGACTTCAGGCGAAACCAGGTCAGTTGACACCTTGAACTTGGACTTCTAGCTTCTAGAACTATAAGGAAATAAATTTCTGTTATTTAAGTTATTTGGTGTGTGGTATTTGGTTATGGCAAGACAAGCAGCAAGAAGTTGAAGACAATGTTCTTACATAACATAAATGAGCATTCAGTCATCAACACAAGGTCTACATTTGGATTTCTGACCTGGTATCGGGAAAATCTAGGCAAAACTTTTTTCAGGTACATCCTAATTCATTTCAAAATCTTCATGTAGTCAAAATTTAAAAGATTTGATTCTAAAATGAAACATAGTGTGGTTTATTTAACTATTGTATTGCAATTCTCTATGTCTAACCAGAATATATGCCTTTTCACTAATATCATTTGAGTGTATGTATGTATAATTTATAGGCATACATTCATATAGAAATATAGTATATACATACACATGTATACTTAGACATGGCATTATAATTTAACTGGAGTAAAATTAATGCTAACTTTTATTCATTATACATTTTTTTATTTCAGGTTAATGTGAGGGTACAAACAACTAGGTGACAATATTTTCACATGTCAGGTAGAGTCCCTCTTGTAGTTGTGACCTGCACCCGAAAGGTGTGCCATATACCCTTACATTGTCTCCATTAAGTGGGAGCACACCTATTCCCTCCACTCCTCCCTTCTCAGCTTTCCTTCATTCCCTCTCCTTCCAATTTGAATTAAATTGAGTTTTTCTCTTATGTTGGTATGTATTAGATTGTCTACTGGCTTCATATTAGTATTGAATTCATTGGATAGTTGCTTTTCCATTCCTGTGATACTTTACTAAGAAGAATGTGTTTCAACTCAATCCTTTTTCAATACAAAAGATGTGACATCTCCATTTTTTATGGCTGGATAGTATTCCATGGTAGACATATACCACAATTTGTTAATGCACTCCTAGGTTGGCAGGCATTTTCACTAGATTGTTTATCATTATACATTTTTAAAATATCCCATGTCTACTAGTAAGACAGACTTGAATAACACACAAAGCACAAGGTCCAGAAATCCATAATCTAGTTGAGTAAAGAGGAGCCACGATATGCCTCCTAGTGTACATGTTGGAATCTCTGCAACTTGTCCTGGTTGCCCGTTGATTTCCCTGTGCACAGAAGCCACTTAATTCCTCCAAAATGCTAATCTGTGCACATTACTCCCTTGCTTAACCCTATTCCCTTTGCCTGCAGCAGAGTGTCTAAGAATGATGAGCCTCCCTGAGCTGTCTTGTACCTGTCTCAAGGCTCATCTCTTACAGCTTGATAACTCTATTCTCTGGCCCTGCTAAAATCCCTGTGGTTCCTACACAGAGTCGTGTTGTTTTATGTATTTGTGCCCAAGTGGATCTGTTCTCTCTTCCTTCCCATTGAGAAAACGCTTACTCTGACTCTTCATTCCCTGGAGTGGCCTTGCAGTCATTGCACAAATGGTCCTGTTCAAAAGCCCCTGTTAGGATATGCTATGGTCTCATTTATCCTTCCAGTCCCCCGTCCCTTAAAGGTTCATATTTCCTTATCTTCTTCCCCCGCTAAGTCTGCGATCACCATGGAAATCATGAAGAATCTTTATCTATCCATCCTAGGGAACTTCACAGCATTCCACACAAAGTAAGTAGGTTCACAATTCAGGCTTTTAGATTTGAACTGAAGAAGGAAAGCAAAGTGCATATATATTTTACTGGGAAGAAATCAATGTGTTGAGAAATAATCCTTATCATTTTCAAAATATGACTGTTAAACTCAAAACAAACTTTTGTGTGTTTCTAAAAAAGTGGTATATCTTCTTTTTCTTCTTATGTTCACATTTAACATCACACTGAGATTTAGTGAAGATTCAAGCAGTTTCACAGACACTAGGGGTCACTCTTACAATTTTGAATCTTGCAATCCTGTAGAAGTTATTTTCCTTAGAAAGATCTAATTTCAACACTCTCCTTCCCTGACACACATAAAGGTTCCAGTGACAACACCCGCTAGGTGTGTCTACCAGACAAATTACCGAAACCTATGTTTATCTTTTTGGTTACTGCCTATCATGGTTTTCCTGTTTGTGTTTGAAAGAAGCAGCCATGAAAGTGAAAAAGCTCAGAGTTGAAGCACATGTTAATGAAAAACCCAAATGATATTTCATGGAGTATGTTCTCACTAGAAAAATTCACCTTCGCATGGTTTTGCCAATTGTTACGGGTTTTTTTCAAAGGTCATAGAAAGCCTGTGTAGCTGATTTACTCATAGAGGCTCTGCTAAATTACCTGCAGAAACGCAAGCACAAACAACTCTTGGCTTTTCCAACCACCAAGTGTCATCTCAGCAGGATGCTTAATCACAAAGAGGCTGAAGGGAAACCAACAGACATTTGCAAATGACAGGGCAGCAGCAAAAAGGGAAACAAATCTCTTTTTAACTGTTCGGTGATCATCTTTTTCCCTCACACCCACTCCCAAACCTTCCAAGTAATTAGTGAGTTGCAATCAATCACGGCTCTTCAGGCAGGCGCCAGTTCAGGTGTCTGGTGTTTGATTCACATCTTCCAGGAGCAAGAATTTAAGGAGTTGGAAAAAGATAAGGCAGGCAGCAAGCTAGGTAGAGCAGACAGAAGGCTCTGGAAAGGGCAAGTCACCCCCTCACCTGGCATCTGTAACCAGATGACCAGAAGCCTGGGGCATATTCTCCGTAGTAATAAGCCTGAGAAAATATGAAAACAAATGGCCATGAAAAAAATAATTTGGGGGATGCAGGAAGATAGAGAAAAAATGGTCACAGGCTTCAAAGCCAGACTACGATGTTGGAATCCCATCTCAGCAACTTAAAAGCAGTGTATCCATGAAAATTTTTTTTTATTTTTATTTTTTTGTTATTTATTTATTTATTGAATCATAGCTGTGTACATTAGTTCAATCATGGAGTACAGTGTGCGGGCTTCATATACAATCTGAGATATTTTCATCCATCAGTTCAACATAACATTCGTGAGATTCCACCTTTGTAATAGGAGCATGATAAGGACAAGATACACACACTCACGTATCTCTCTCTATATGTGCACAGGTGAATTTATGTGTGTTACATGTGTGCGTCTACATGCCTATGTGTGTGGAAAAAAAATTATATATCTCCAATTCTTAATTCCTTGTCAAAAACGATGTTTGAAAGGCTTCTTTCCTTATCTACTATCTGAAGAAAGGACATGTCTCTAATCAAAACTCAGAAAATACTGGCCTAGTACAGAATTAGGGGACATGATAGAATATCTGAAATTGGATCTATCCCAGGGTGTTTTAGTTGCCATAATCCTATGGCAAATCCTAATTTCCACTCATTCAATCTCTTTGAAAGGCATCACAAACCATTTGTTGATTTTTCCAAAGGAGAAATAAGAAGAAAAATGTTCCAAATGAATATAAAGTCAGGCCATCCAGAATCAGTTGAAGATGTGGGCAATGGGCCCGCCAGACCCCTTAGCTTTGCTGAACGTGAAAAATAAAAAGCAACGCCCACAGTGAGAAGCCCCTGGATCTTAGGATCTGGGCATACCTGCAGACAGTATCGAGGAAGGCCACAGAAGAGGTGATTATTGCAGGCTGCTGCCTCTCACGGCCTCACGCTAGGGTTAACTTTATATCTAGCCGCATGTTCCCCACAGCCTCAGACTACAGACCCTAGGAGGAGAGCTATCATGAAAGCCACAAAGCACAGATAGGGCTATTTAAAGATTTTAGTGGCCAGCATGAAGACTAAAACCCCAGGAGCAGTTTCAAAGAGACATTCAGGGAAGTGGCTGATCCTACTTCCAAGGCATCTGCTTAATAAGCATGAAACCCACTATTGCTCTTAATCTTTATGATGCAAGAAATAAACACTCCATCTGGAAATTTTCATCTTTTATGTACCTTAACACAATCTCAAGGATTTTCCGCAAGTGATGCTGCTATTTTGGAAATGGGTATCACACTGCTTCTGTGGATAGGGAGGCAGAGCTTTGTGGTGGAGAACAGGACTTTGAGTGCGCAGAGATCCGATACCAATTACATTACTAACCCTCTAAGATGACTTTCTAGTTCTCTGAAATGGGAGCAGAGCATTTCATTCTCTCATGTGTAGCAAAGATGAGAAAAAAAAAAACAAAAACAAAGGGAAATGCATTTAGACATTAGTACAGTGACTGATTATCCCCAGCACCAAATAGACAGTAGCTGCTATCATTAACAGTATCATCATTGTCCATATTAAAATCCTAAAAACAAACAAAAAAAAAAAACTTACGGATAGTTTATTTCCTGAGGAATCACTGAGACGGAGGTTGTGTATTTCAGGACACATTCGAATTAACTATTTTCCTTTTATATTACTTTACCAAAGCACTTACAGAGTTTTTATTCTTTAAATGAGTGAAAATAGTATCTTTATGCAGATAAGAAAAATATTTTTAGATTTTGGGGTTCACTAAAAATTCTTGAGCCATGAGTTCAAGGTTCACAGGCAAATGAGATATACATAGTTTTCTATTCCACTTACAATCCTGGAAGCTGCCATTGTCACTGGCCCAAAGGCAAAGCCATGCCTGTCTTATTGTTCTTTTAGCTATTTGAAAGTACAGCAGAACCTCCATAGTTGACTGCCTCCCTACATTGACCAGCTCTTTATGTTGACCTAGTTTTTGTTTAATCATATACTGTAATTTATTTGAGTGATTTGCAAAAGGCTTACAATTTTGCTGTTGACCTAATTTTTTCTTAGACCCAACATGCATCACATGTATGTACCATATGTACCATGTTCCTCATGTTGACCTCCTCTGTATTTGACCAGTTTGTTACAGTCCCTAGAGTGGTCAGTTTAGAGGTTCTATTCACAAAAATAGAGCTGCAAACCAAATCATTCTTTTTAGCCCATAAGGATGATATAAACATGGGGCTGCCCTATATTTCAACATGGCTGCTATCTCTAGAAAAAGAGGGATAGGCAAGATGACTGGCGTGCGGGATTCCATACAGCCTGGAGGTCTTCTCAGTCATTTTGGTTTCCTTAAACCATGCCTGTTCCCACTCTGCTGACCCTCTTTGCTGAGTGGATGAAGTATGCCTGTAGTTGTAGCTGAATAAAGCCAGCATCATTCCAAAAAAGGATAGCACAAGCACAAATAGAGTAACTTCTTTATTACTAATTTTTGTCCTGAAAGTGGTATAAAACTGATTTCTTAAAAAAATTGAGTTTGAAGAGCATTTTAAACGGCCTTTGGTTTCCCCAAATATCGATCTCATCTTTCAGTCTCCAGTTTGTTCTTTTATAAAGATACATCCTCTGGTCAGATGCACCTGTAATCCTCACACTCTGGGAGGTTCAAGTGGGAGGATCCCTTGAGCTTATGAGTTTGAGACCAGCCTAAGCAAGAGCGAGACCCTGTTTTACTAAAACCAGAAAAACATTAGCCATGCATTGTGGTAGGTGCCTATAGTTCCAGCCTCTCAGAAGGCTGAGGCAGAAGGATTGCTTGAACCCAGGAGTTTGAGGTTGTTATGAGCCTGAGACAACCTAGGGAGACTGCCTAAAAAAAAAAAAAAAAAAAGTTATAGCTTCAAATGTGTTTCTATGTATCTCCTACAAACCTTGCTTTAATTAAAAAAAAATTCTCAAAAAGAAGACAATATTGGGTGGCACCTGTGGCTCAAGGCAGTAGGGCACCAGCCCCATATGCTGGAGGTGGCAGGTTCAAAACCAGCCCTGGCCAAAAACTGCAAAATAAATAAATAAATAAATAAATAAATAACATTGCATCTCTCTTTTTCAAAACCTAGTAACTATCATCACCCTATCTTGGAGAAAAAATTCCATCCTAATGAGGCAGAAAATTACAGGACAGGAGGAAAAAGTTTTTGAAAACAAAATCTGAGCAACATGGATTTACTTTCTCCAAACCATTAATCCATTCAACTATTCCTCTGTGGTTTTTACTCATTGATTATTTTAAAGCACCCAACATTTACCATACCAAATGTTAGACATAGATGTTAGGGATACAGTTTGTAAGAAGACTTCATCCCCTAATTTAAGGAATTCCTAGTTCCAAGGAAGAGAAGCAGTTCCTAAGAAGGGATTGCTTGCATAGCTTTACGACGGATGCTTTAAGAAAATGCTGGCAACAGGAACATCAGAAGGACCAAAAGGTGGAGTGATGGGCGGTGCCTGTGGCTCAAAGGGTAGGGCGCCGGCCCTATATGCCGGAGGTGGTGGGTTCAAATCCAGCCCTGGCCAAAACTGCAAAAAAAAAAAAAAAAAAAGGTGGAGTGATGATCCCCTAGTTGGGACTAGGAGAGCATAAAATGGGACTATGAGTGGCAGTTTTGTGGATTCTTGAAATATGTACTGTTGTTAAACAGCAAGATAATTTTGCAGTGTGCTGAGTCTGACTGGAGTTTTATTATGCATTATGTAAGCAGAACAATAAAATTCATTTTAACTGATTATCATGTTGCATGTCTTCTTACCATTCTGATACAGTTGTAAATAAATCACAATAATACAACCTTAGGAATGGAAGGCATAATGTTTTGTTCCCCTCTCTCCCCCAGGCATAATACTGTTAAACCTAAAATATAATCACTAATATTAGAGAGGAGATTACTACGTGCTGAGCATCAGAATATCGGGTGTCCCCATTAACCTGGATCAGGACGAGGTGACAAGGGCAATTGTGTTTCCATTTTGCAGATAAGGCAATTAAGGCACAGACAGGATAAAATTTCCCAAGGTCACAGCTGATTGAAATTCAAACTCAGAGCTTTCTGCTTCTGGAATCTATGCTCCTAACAGTTATGAAATGCTATTTTTCCCAATTATCTAGTGCGTTATGACGTAACGTATAGATCACTAACCATCAGTAGCAGTGTAACCCGAGAATATGTTAGAAGTGGAGGATCACAAGTCCCACCCCAGATCTCCTGAGTAAGCATCGGCCTTGCACCAAGTTCCCAGGTGATTCCTATGCGCATGATAATGTTTGTGAAACGTCATTCCAATCCCTACCACTGTAATTCTTCTACAGATGATTGTCTACCTCCTGTTTGGAAGGTCAGCGAGCTAACTCTTTCATCTTGCAGTTTCTCTTGCTAACTTGCTAATGAGAGATGTCCCCCTGTAATGCAGTAACGAGATGCCCTCCCTGTACCAAGAGTCCCTCCCCTCTGAACAGTGGGGTGTGCTTTTCATGGCTCTTTCATGTGTCAACTCTTCACATAGAAGGGCCCAAATGTAAATAGGTGGAAGCTCTTTTATTCTTCGCTACCTCTAATTATTCCAATTTCTTTAACTTTAACGATGTCATGTCTACCCTTCATCTTTCTGGTCCTTCATGTATGGGCCAATTTACCCTCAACATTTTCTCTCTCAAAATTAATCCTAAGAAATGAATCAGCTAATGCAGATGTATTCTTCCTGAGGGGGAATGCAGTTAAATGATCACTTTCTGTGATCTGAACGTGCTTGAGCTGTCATAAATTTAAAGGTACCAAACATCTACAGTAAACATGAAGGCAGACAGCAGTTCAAATGCCAGATGCTGTTCCCAGACACCAAACTGAATCAGCCCCAAGTGTTGTATAACTATATCAGAGTTGGAGAGGTGGACCCCATGCTTACTTCTTCACATCTTGCCTAAATATAGGAAATCATATATCTGGGACTTTTTTCCTTTAAAAAAATAAAAAGTAATTTATTTTTTCTCTTAAAGGTCCAGCATTTTGAATGTTCACTGAGTAATGGAGAATCTTAATCTAATCATGACTGGCAGGATTTGTAAAAGTAGGAGAAACTTACTTTACCCTTCAAAGAAATGCTTACTAAGCATTTAAGTCCTAAGGTCGCAAAGATGTATAAATAAGGCTCCCTAATTTAGAAGTCACAGACAAAAGAAAGAGAAATGGGTAACAAAAAAGATTATCACAGCCAAAAGCTTGAGTATAGATCTACAGGGAACAGGGAAGAGTAAAGGGTGAGTTGCTTTGGGAAGGAGAGGAGAACTTCATCGAGAGATGACTGTTGATCATAAGGATGAGTTTTCTAGTCAAAGAAGATCCAAAAAAAAAGTCATTCCAGGTAGAGGACCAGGATGTGAAAGGCAAAGACAAAAAAGCATCATCGCCATAGAGTATTGAGAGAAGGGTGAAGAGTTTAGTGAGCTGGATTCAGGAGAAGACAGAGGAAAAGAAACAGACACTCCACTGATAGCTAATTTTTAAAGATGTTCTTGTACACTGGACCATGAGTTGAAAGTTTAATCCTTTGCATACTAGATGATTATGGACTCTTGTTGAATAGAGGATATTGTGATCCCCTTCATGATTAAAGTAAAACTCCGCAGGTAACCTGGACGGCAGATTTGAAAAGGGGAGAAACTGAAGCTCCAAAGACCTCATTGGAGGTGCTGGAACCATTGCCCATAAACCAGTTGTTGTTCAAAGTCCGTTCTAATCAACACTTGTAAAATGGATCACCCAGGTATAAATGGCCAAGGCACATTACGAATAAGAAAAGCTTTGCCAGCACAGCTGTTTGACTCCTAAACTAAACAAATGCTTAAAGCACTTGGAAATTGTAAGAGAATTAATTTCAGTTCCCCTATGGTAGGGGAACAATCCTCAAGTACATTTTCTGCCGAGCATTTCACTGGATGAATAAACCAGAAAGCCTGAGTACATATTGTTAATGAAATGTATAAATATTCTACCCATTCAGGAAAAATCTGTATAGTAAATCCAAGAAAGGAAGAAAACAGCTTTTGGAATAAACACTAAATGTGAGAAAGTCAGATCATATTCAGAAGGAAATAAAAACATGTAAACCCTTGTGTATTCTAACCAAGCAATCACTTAAACCAGCAGGGAGTGACAGTTTCTAAACTCAACAGCCTCTCTGTTCTTTTTTTTTTAGGATTCTAGATGTAATACAAATTACTTTACCATTTTCAAAGTATTTTCCTACCCCGTGTCTGGTTTAACACACACATCTCTAAAAGGTTGTTGTTGTTGCCTACAATTTAATAGGACAAGAAAAATTGGGTTCTAGGAGGATGAATAACTTATTTTAATTTTCATCTCTTTATGGTACAAGAAAGGCTGAAACAAAGGCTTCTTTTAAGGTGAACCCATTGAAAGTGCCAAGTTTTCATTTAAAAGGTTTAAGTATCAGCAAATTTGCATGGACCAACCTGATAGTTTCCAATTACAGTGCTCTAAGATTATCAATCAACAAACAATTTTATTCTGGTTCCATGGTTGCAAAGAACTTGATTCCAAATGTCAAGTGAAATATCAAACAAAATGGTTCCAGATCTCACTTACAATGGGGACCACACTGACCAATGTTTGTTAGTGAAATGGATGATAAACTCAATGAAGAGCTATTTGCAAACCTTTCTTGTATTTTTCTAACAGTGACCATGAATTATCTGTTTACTCATAGAGTGACATCTCTAGAATATTACAGATTATAAAATAATGTATTTAAGTCCTATTGTGTGAAATTAAGCAACAACAACAAAAAAGAGTAAACAATCCCATATATCACTGGGCAAAAGATATGAGCAGAACCTTCTCTAAAAAAGACAGACAAGGGATGGAGCTGGAACATAATATTCTTCTTAGCAAAGTATCTCAAGAATGGAAGAAAAAGTATCCAATGTACTCAGCCCTACTATGAAGTTGATTTATAGCTTTCATATGAAGGGTATAACCCAACTATAGCAGAAGAATATGGGGAAAGGGGCAAGGGAGGGGGGAGGGGAGAGCTTGTGGGGAGGGAGGGTGATTGGTGGGGCCACACCTACGGTGCATTTTAGAAGGGTACAGGCAAACCTTACTAAATGCAGAATACAAATGTCTTCATACAATAACTAGGAAGATGCCATGAAGGCTATGTTGATCAGTTTGATGAAAATAGTTCACATTGTATATGAAACCAGCAGATTGTACCCCGTGATTGCACTAATGTACACAGCTATGATTTAACAATAAAAAAATGAAAAAAAGACAGACAAATGGCTAAATAAACATATGAAAAAAATGCTCATTGCCCCTAATTATTAGAGAAATGCAAATAAAAACCACTCTGAGATATCACCTAACCCCAGTGAGAATGGCCCACATCACAAAGTTCCAAAGCTGCAGATGCTGGTGTGGACGGGGAGAGAAGGGAACACTTTCACATTGCTGATGCAACTGCAAACTAATACAACCTTTTTGGAAAGAAGTATGGAGAAACCTCAAAGAACTCATATTAGACCTCCCATTTGATCCCGCAATCTCATTACTAGGCATCTACCCAGAAGAAAAAGAATCATTTTATCATAAGGATACTTGCACTAGACTCTTTATTGCAGCTCAATTTACGTTCGTCAAAATGTAGAAGCAGGATAAATGCCCACCAACCCAGGAATGGATTAACAAGCTGGGATATACATATGTTATGGAATACTATTCAGCCATTAAAAACAGATGGAGACTTTACATCTTTTGTATTAACCTAGATGGAGGTAAACTCATTCTTCTTAGTAAAGCATCACAAGAATGGAGAAGCCAGAATCCAATGTACTCAATTCTAATATAAGGCAGTAGATGAGCTAATATGGGGGTGAGGGTAGGGGAATGAGGGATGAGGAGGAGTAGGAAAGAGGAGGATGGTGGGGGTCACAGTGTATGGCACAACTCTTGGGGGCAGGGCATGATTATAAAAGAGATTTTACCTAACAAATGCATTCAGTGTAATCTAATTCCTTGTACTGTCAATGAAACCTAAACAATAATAATAATAAAAAAGATTATGGGACAGTGCCTGTGGCTCAAAGGAGTGGGGCACTGGCCCCATATACCAGAGGTGGTGGGTTCAGCCCCAGCCAAAAAAAAATGCCAAAAAAAGAAAAAAAAAGATTATGGCAGGTGGTCCCCAGGTAAGGGAAGCACACACAAGAAATTCTATTGCATGTAATATATCATACATATAACTATTACTATACACATAAACGTAACTCTTCTTCCTTTGTTTTGTTCCAGTTTTAAATATCCTTTTTATTTAAATGTAGCACTTTAGTTTTACCTCCAGATTTCTGGAAAAAGGAAGGAAGGGAGGGAGGGAGGGAGGAAGTTAGTTAGGAAGTTAGGAAGGAAGGCTAATGCCAGTGTAAAGATGGACCCAATAAATCATGATAGTTGCTAGAAAAGGTGATAAAAGGTCCCTTGCCAGGAGAATCTAATCAAGAACTCTGAATCATATGCTTTTGGTTATAAGGTGAAGGCCACAGATTTTTAAGGTTCTTTTACTTTGCTATTTGCTTCTAATTGAAAGAATGTGTCTCTGATAAGTACAGAGAATTCTCATCATCTGAACTTCCATCTCAGCCTTTGAGGAAGGTTGCTCGGCTAGTGACCTTTAGCCTGTTTGTTTCATCAGCACACTTTCTAGTGGCTGCATATGGCGACCAAAGCAATCCACAAGGGTGTACAGTCTTTGTAAGGGACTTAAATATACCCAGCCCAGTATCCACGGGGTATGTGCACTTCTAGCCTGAGCCAGTGATCAATCACAAGCAACTGGCAAAAGTTTCCATCTCAGTACAGCTCTAAATGTCCAGCTGCACTATTTTTATACTGAAGTGAAATATATTACCAGCAACTGGTAGTTCTTGTATTGCCCCCAAATCACAAATACAAATGTTTTTATCTCTTCTTCCACAAGACCTCAGGTATCCTACTTTGGTTTCATACTCTGCCCCCACTCCCCAGCTTACAGTCTGCCCCAAGTTCTTAAATCTGTGCCGTAAACAATATGATGTGATCTTCCCTCAAAAACTTGACATTTTGCTCTGATATCCCCACATGAGTTTAAATGTAGCACTCAAAAGTGCCTTCCTCCCCACCTAAAATGAAAACCAAACCACATCGCTCTCTTACTTAGAAGCCACAGTTGTTTTTAAATCCCCTTCAGGATAAAGGATAAACGCCTGTCTGTCACAAAAATACCCATAGTGTGGCTCTGCTAATCTCTCGTAACGCCCTATGCTATTGAGCATATGTAGAAAATCCTCTTTCCTCTGCATGCCTTTGCAAAGACTGTGCTCTTCCCTTTTGACATGAAGAAGCCTCCCAACTCAAGACTGCCTTTTTGAATAAGTCTTTCTTCATTGTACCAGGGTTAGTTTCTGTTTTATATATTTCCACTACACCTGGCTTTCTTCATTCCTGGTATTGGTATGAAGTTTTTGAAAGTTTATTTTTCTGTCTCCCTCCCAAAGACCTGTGCACAAATAAAGTATGAATTCTCTGAGACTAGGCGCTGACCCTTCAACTCTCTCCTCTCTATATCATCCTTGAAATAAAAAAGCTTAAGTTAAATGGACCACTTAAACCAGCAGTTGGGAAGTGACAAGGACCACCTATATAGAGCAGATTTTAATGGACTGAAGACTATGTAAATACTTGGATCTTCACGTGGTTCTCCTGTTGATAAATAAGCCTAGTCTACTAGGCCATTTCATCAGGTTGGACCAAAGAAACCCTCTTGTAAGGAAACTCTTAAATCACCCAAAGGGATGACTTTTATCAGGATTTTCTGCTCAGAGAAAAGAGGTGTCATGGTTCAATGACTGTAGGGTGGTTAACATGTATCTTCTTGGTCCTCAAAACCATGTATTAAAAATGGAAGGCAAGCTTGGAACTGAAAGGAATAAAGTTACATTGGGGATAAGCCAATTACACTCTGATTTCTCCTCCTTTTTATTTTTAACTGATGAAGTCAGAGTGATCTTAACTCCCAGGATTTTGAACAGTTCTGAATATACTTCATGAATACAAAGTTAGCAAGACTAAAAAGAAAGACTTATTTAGGGTCAGCAGGAGAATGACCATTCCCTAAATAGGTGTGGGGTGGCTTCCAGGGATGACAGTTTGATTATGGAACAATGAACTCAGAAAAAGCACATTTAGATCAACTTTTAGAAATGGAAGAAACTAAAAGCTTTTTTATTTTGACCCAAAGGAAGATAGCAAAGGTCAGCACAAAAAAAGAAAAAAAAAAAAAAAAAAAGAAAGGATGTATAAATAAGTGTCTGTGCATCTAACAACCCTGTGGAAAAATCTCTACCACATTTTCTAGCCCCATCCCTGTATTCAAATAGTTATTCTTCCAGAAATTGTTCATAAACTGGCACCTTCCAGACTCCAAATCAATTGGCAGGGGAGTGCTTTAAAAATGTGAGGGTATGCAGATTCCACATCCAGAGATTCTATTTTCTTTGGTCTCAAATGGGACTCAGGCATGGACATTTTTAAAAGCTCCTGGGTGGGCTCGGCGCCTGTGGCTCAGCGGGCTGAGGTGCCAGCCATGACCTGAGCTGGTGGGTTCGAATCCAGCCTGGGCCCACCAAACAACAATGAAGGCTGCAGCCAAAAGATGGCCGGGCGTTGTGGCGGGCCCCTGTGGTCCCAGCTACTTGGGAGGCGGAGGCAGGAGACTCACTTGAGCCCAGGAATTGGAGGTTGCTGTGAGCTGTGATGCCATAGCACTCTACCCAGGGTGACAGCTTGAGGCTCTGTCTCAAAAAAAAAAAAAAAGCTCCTGGGTGATTTATAAAGTGTTTCCAGCATTAAGAGGTGATGCCACTGGCCACAGCTCAATTCTGTCTTTTGCTCGTACCATAAACAGCAGTGTTTATTATGTAGCATGTAAAGATGTGAGATCTGCCTTATGAAACTATTTAAATGGGGATGAAAATTTTGTCTGTCAACTGGCACTGAGTCTGCTCTTGTTTTTGCTTAGTCACTAAGTGCCATCAGAAAATAACGATGGCAAACAGCCAATGGTGATGATGACGGTGATAATTGCCATCATGCATTGAGAACCTGTTCTAAGTACTTCACAATAGTCCCTTTCGTTCTTGAAATAAAGTTGTGACTTAACTACTTCTACCCTCCTTTATAGATGAGGAAACAGAGACCCTGAGAAGTTGGAATATTCCCTAAGATGACAGAGTTTGTAAAAGAGCAGATTATGCTCTGTGAAATCAGCAATCCACATTGAAACATCAATTCGATCAGTGATCAATATGGAATTAGGTAGATGAAGGGGAGAAGGGCATGGGCTCAGATGCTCACACACCTGCTTTCAACTTCTCCTACAAGCTATGGGACCTTACACAGAGTATCTAAACTCTTTGACTTGAAATTTTCTCTCTGTTTAAACAGGGATTTTAATAGTGTCAACTTCACCATGGGTGTACTAAGGCCCAGAATAGCTAAATAATTTAGCAATAGGGACTCACAGAGGTAGGTGGCAGAAGAATTTAAACCTAAATATCTGGTCTGTAAAGTCATTTCCATTTTCCCTGGTATCTCTTATTCAGGCGCCAAATTTGAAGGGCCTTCTATACCCTGGTAAATAACTGACACTCTGTGTGAGCTGTGACCCAGTACAAAGAACACACCAGGAATATGTAGGGCTCAGCCCAGGAGCTTAAACTAGTAATGAGTTAACTAAAAACTCAGTGGGAGTCCTCTTTTGCTAGTGAATTTTCTGGAAAGCACACAGAACCTACCTGTGATTTCTCAATCTGTAGATCCTGGCACAAGAGTCTACAGTTTATGAGGTCAAAGACACCTCTAAAGTCAGACAGATGTTTCTTTTTGCCCCACGTGGTACAACAGAACATGAGGAGGTAAGTCATTGTCCCTACCACAAAGAGACCCTGCATTCTTGCCTCTGTGCTATCTGACTGACCTGCTTTCTGCACTATATGCAATTGGTCTTCATTATTTTCTGAAAAGTAATGAACCACAGGCAGGACAAGGGGGCTTATAAGGGGGGCATACAGTTTATCTGTAATCCCATCTATAGCTCCATTCATCTTCAGGGCATCAGCTCAGCAACTACAGTTTGTGGCTAAAGAGTAATTTAACTGTTTAACAAAAGCGAAACCCAATTATCTTCTTTTATTAAGCACAAGGCATTTCACTTTGGTCCGAATGAGATGGCATTCGATCCTCTAGCACGCTAGTAGAACATGGTCCTATTGAAAATAAATTGAAATTCTATTTTATTGTATTTGCTGTTCTTCTGAGGTCACTGATTTCCTAACTATGTTTTCAATATACCCAACTCAAGATCTGAAAATTAAAACATATTTACCTTATGAAGACTTTGCATATCTACTGAGAGTTAATGCAATTGGCTCTTGCCATGCTCCAGGCCCTGTTGCATACACTCCTGAGATTGTCACAGCAGTTTTTCCAGGAGACAACATCATCAGCCTCATTTTCAGATAACTAAGCAGCAGAGGAAAAGGAGTTGCCTAAAGTCACGCAGCTAAAAATTTATTTTAACCACTAGGTGACATTAGTTTTTACATAACTGCCCTGCTATCAATATGAAATATAAACCATTTTTTTTTTACCATTTGCATTTTAGATAGATGGGGTACAAAGAATTGGTATAGGGTTCTTAGGCTATCTTTGAGATGGTAAACGTGTTTGCGCATGCTAAATGGGAAGGACCAACCTCCTTAGAATTGCCAAGAACATAGTAAATATTGCTAGCAGACAGCCCTCAGAACGGGAGAAAATATTTGCAAGTTATGCCTCTGACAAAGGCTTAATAACCAGAATACATAGAGAACTCCAACGTATTTGCAAGAAAAAAACAAGAGATCCCATCTCAGAATGGGCAAAAGATCTGAAAAGAAACCTCTCCAAAGAAGACAAGCGCACGGCCTTCAAACACATGAAGAAATGCTCATTATCCTTAATCATCAGAGAAAGGCAAATCAAAACTACCATGAGATATCATCTAACTCCAGTAAGATTAGCCCACATGATGAAATCCCAAAACCAGAGATGTTGGCGTGGATGTGGAGAAAAGGGAACACTTCTACATTGCTGGTGGGAATGTAAACTAATACATCCATTTTGGAAAGACG
>CAUYON010062102.1:0-29845 GCA_963573935.1 Arctocebus calabarensis
GAAGGAGGGAGGGAGAAAGGGAGGAAGGGAGGGAGGAAGGAAGGGAGGGAGGAAGGAAGGAAGGGAGGGAGGGAGGAAGGGAGGGAGAGAGGGAGGGAGGAAGGGAGGAAGGAAGGAAGGGAGGGAGGAAGGAAGGGAGGGAGGAAGGAAGGAAGGGAGGGAGGAAGGGAGGGAGGAAGGAGAGAGGCAGGGAGGGAGAAAGGGAGGAAGGGAGGAAGGAAGGGAGGGAAGGGGGAAGGAAAAAGGAAGGGAGGCAGGGAATCCAGAGGGTGGATATGTGGGTGAATGACCTCCTGTCTCTGAGCTGAGACTCACCTTGAAACTGACGATACAGATGAACACACATTTTAACACGCCGCTGAGTGACAAATTAGGTTCGGGCACAGCATGAAGAGCCGCGCCTGGTCCTTGCGGCTTTGTGTTCGTATTTACTGTAGGTGCAAGTGTGTGCACACTTAGGGGCTCAGACACAGCTATGGAGAAGGTCCGCCTCAGTCTTACCCGGGTTACCTCTCAGCGGTGGGCTTTGGAGTGGGTTTTGCGTTGTTCTGCATGAACGTTTTTACCAAGAAAATGCAGTATATGGACCATCGAGAAAGCAATGAGGGCAGTTTATTTTGCTAAACAAAACTAAAAGTGTCAGTCCCGTGCCCTCTGATGGGGCGGCCCCCTCCCCCGGCTGGCCCTCCTTTCAAACCCAGGCTTATCTGCTAAACAGGGTCCAGGCCCACACACCGTCCACATCCTGGCCACTTGTCCTTGTTCCTCCCACTCACCACCCTGAACACTCCGGACAGCTTATCTTGCGTATCCCGTTTCCCTTCCCCGTTCCCACAACCTTTAACAGCATGGGGTTCATCTGCACTAACATCCTGTGAGGCTGGAATTCATTCATTCATTCATTCATTCATTCATTCATTCATTTTCCCACCTCAGTCTAACTCCCAGGTTTGCAAGTAGGGAAATATTATCACCTTCATTATACAGACAAGGCACAACAGAAGCCACAGCGTCGGAGCTGGAAAGCCCTCAGGAGATTCTCTATTAGGGATGGCAAACACGTGGTGCCACAGCATGTTTCTTCCCATCTCCTGACCGTGGCAGACATTACTAATCAAGCAGGCATCGTTCCCAGGAAGCCAGGGCACCTTTGAATCAAGGTCAGTGTTCCAGGCAGCCACACCAGGCAACTGGAGTTGGTGTTTATGTCAAGTCCAGTCCTGGATGGGAGAATGCTGAGAGGCTCAGAGGCCCTGAATGTCACTCGTTGAGTTTGTGTCCCGACTTCCTGCTCTTAGACACGGAGGGAACCGGCCACAGGGGAATCAGGTTAGAGTTCAGCATGTACGACTTTGACCTTTCTCCCTGCACCACTGACTGATGAACTCTTGTTGTCTTCGCTTTCTGCGCCCTGAAGGAGAGCAAGGAGGGTGAACTTCAGCTGGAGAAACCCAGGATGCATGCCAGGTAGCATGCCATGGTGGTCTCCATAAATTGCTGAGTGGATAAATAAGCCCCAAGACACCAGGCCCACACACGGGAACAGGCCTGGCCTGGACCGATTTCACTTCCAGTCACACCGGAATCAAGCAAGATTATGAACATAGTGCACAGACCTAAGCTGCCTGATCATTCACCTGCTCGCTGTCACTTTTAATGTGCTGTGTCTGCCTCTATCCATCCGGGAACACTAAATCCCGCTGCCTAAGGAACCACTTCATGCTACAATATGCCGAGAGTCTTTCTCAAGACCTGGCTGGTTCCCTCGGAACATCCACGCACAGGGAGCCCTGGCCCCCAGCCCGTGACCCTGCTCTGGGGACTAAACAACAGGCTGTGTCCGGCAGAGAGGGCACTCCGCACCTGGCCCGTGTGTTATGTATCAAAACCACAGACGTGGCCATTCCACACCCCTTCTTTCTAAAGCTCCATTGCACTTTAGGCATTAGGAGTTGAGGGCATAGACTTCGGAGTCACGTGGACTTGGATTCAAGTTCTAGTCCCACCACTTATGCATGGGGGGACTCTGGAGGATCTGATCTGATCCCGCTCGGCCTCAGTGCCCTCACTGGTAAATGGGGTCCCGAGGTCAGGTCCGCTTCATAGAGGTGTGCTGGGGAGCCCGTGTTGGAGTCTGCTGGTTCTGGTCCCCAGCTGGAGACAGAGGCTGGGTGGACTAATGTGGGGGAGTGTGCGAGTAGGTAGGAGGATGTTTGAGTAAGTTCTATCCTGTCACAGAAAATATCAAAGAAGGGATTTGTGAGGGGCTCACTCCAAAGGTCACATTTCCTGCTTCTCTCAGTAACTCACCACTTATCCATATCAGAGAATTCCCCGGACCCTTCCCAAACCGATCTAGGTCCTCAGCGGGCTGACACAGACCTGCCCTGCTCGTTCTGCCACATCCAGCCAGAGACCCTCAACGTGGTGCTCCAGGTCCCCACAGCCAGGCCCATCCACCCCGTCCCTGAGCTGGGCAGGGCAGGCGCTCCGTGGGGCGGGGGTGGCCCTGGGAAGGATGCCCTGCTGCAGGTATGACCAGGGTGAGGCTTGGGACCCTTCCCATTCACACAGTTGCTCCAGGTCTTGGGTTCTCAGCTCAGCAAGGCCTGGGGCACCATTCTGTCCCAGCCTCAGTCAAAGGCACTGCTGGGCAGTCAGTCCTGTGTCTCAGCCAGACGCCCAAGGCAGTGCAGGGTGGAGCCTTGCACGCATGTCCTGCGGTCACTTGACACACAGTAAATTGCTTTCCATGAACGCAGGCAGGAGGCAGTCCATGGGGAGCCACTGCCACGTGACACATGACATCCGTAAGGTGCAATCTTCATTCCGTGCAGACAGCAACGGGGCTGGCTGGCATGGAGAGCCGTCCATGGTGGCAGCGGGCTCCCAGGCAGCACAGTGCCACGTTGCCAAGCCAGGCGCGCTGCCCACCCCTCCAGGCCTGCTGAGTGCAGACCAGTGGGGCTCCATAGGGGAGAGACTCAGCACAGACACAGGTGGCGGCGGGAGGGGCGTCCTGGAGGAACCGAGCGGCAGCTGCCCACTGCTAGTTCTGATACTTGGTTTCTCCCTCTGTCAAATGAAGGCGATGGCCTCTCCCTCTTGACGGTATTATTCTGAGAACTAAACAAGCAGAAGTCATAACAATAACAACAATGCTTGCACGGGTACAGTAGTCTGCAGTTAACAAAGCCTCTTTCCTCGCCAGGAACACAATTCAATAACTATTTCCCCTCCCCTGTGAACTGCTGCCTAAAATGTCACGGTGAGCCTGACCTTCCTCCTCGGCTCCAGGAGGGCAGGCTCCCTGCAGTGGAGCGACAGGGCGCGTCCTACCACGCACCTTCCTCCACACCCACCTGCTCTGCTGGTCTGGAGAGGGACCCAGGAAACCGCCCCCCCCAGGGGGGGAAGTGCAATGGCATACCTGATGTGAGTGTGAGGAGCGCCCCTCAACACGTCCTAGAATGCTTTATCAACCACTGCTCGGTAGACACAGTTGGGTACCCCCTTTTCATGAGAGAGGCCGAGAAGCTGACCCTGGCCTTGAGGCCTGGTGGTGGCAAAGCCAGTGTATGGACATGTCTGAGGCAGAGTGGGCGGGTGGAGGAGCAGATGAACAGTTAGAGGGGTCTCAGCTATGTGAACGGATGGGTAAGGGATGGCAAATGGATACAATTGGAGGGTGCAGATTAAGCCACCAGTTAATGGGAAAGCAAAAATGGCACAGGGCTACAGCTCTGGGGCCCAGTGCTGCTCCTGGATGCCCTCCAGGCTAGGCTCCTTGGGCCTCTAACCAAAGCAGGGGAGGCCTTTACTGGACCCGGTCTGCAGGGAGCCTTGGGTGGGCAGGACAGGAGGCTGACTTCCTCCCACTGCCTCCTGGGGGCGCTGCTGAGCTCCTGCCCTCCTGCCCCTGGAGGTGTGAATGCACAGGCTGGGGCCCATCCCGCAGGAGGGTTGTGAGGGAGAGTCCTGCCCTGGTGCCATCTGTGCTGAGGAGTCTGGGACCTTCCAGGAGTCACAGCACTAGTCTGTTGGAGCAGAGGAAGGTTACCTGGTGGGCCGAGTCGGGTCAGGTGCATGTCCCCTGGGAGTCCTGGCCCAGCTGGCACTGTGCGCCTTGTCTCCCTGGCTGCAGCAGCTTCTCATCATCAAAGGCTCGGCCTCCTCCATTATTCACCAGGGCCCACCCCAGGTCCTCTCACCCCTGGAACCTTCACATCAAACACTTCTCTCTCTGTGCTCTGTTTCATTGTTAAATAGACTCATTTCCTGCCTCATCTCCTAGTCCATCCACAGAAACAGCTTTTCCTCTAGCTGCTCAGGCCAGAAACCTTGGGCTCATTCTAGATTCTCGTTCTCCCCACAGCGCTGCAGGCCTGCGGGCTGCTCCTTCAGACCCCAGTACCCACCGCCTCTCCCACCTTGACCTGAGCACCCCAAGCCTGGACCGTTGCAGCAGCCACCCCTCCATCTCCCCACTTCTGTCCGAGGCCCCTGCAGTCTCTTCTCAGCTCATATCATGGTCCCCTGGCCAGACCCTTATGTGGCCCCCAGCTCACTCCTGACTGTGGCCTCAGGCCTAACCTGTCCTTTCTGCTAACTCACCCCCCCACCCCTGCTAACTCCACTCCCACCTCACCGGCCTCCTGCACTCCTGGAACCCCCCATCAAAGGGCCATCCTGGGGTATCCCACGTGAATATCCCCACAGTCCGTGGGGTCATAGCTCCTAACAACCTCCAATTCTTGGGATCAAGCCATCCTGTGGCCTCAGCCCCCCTAGTTGCTAGAATGATAGGCACCTGTCACAACACCTGGCTAGTTTTTCTATTTTTAGTAGAAATGGCATCTCACTCTTGCTCAGGCTGATCTTGAATTCCTGAGCTCAGGCAATGCACCGGCCTCAGCCTCCCAGAATGCTAGGATTCCAGGCGTGAGCTATCATATTTGGCCACCCCCATCACCTTCTTTAAAACTACATCCTGTGGGTGTCACAAGCTGGTCATCTTGAAGCTGCGACCAACTAAGAACAGATAAGGACACTGCGGCGGGAGCCGTGCCTCTCTTTGATATACAGAAAAGGCTGGGCCTTAATTTAGATCGCAGGTTGACAACCCAAAGTGCTGAGCAACCCTATAGGAATCCTGCTCCATGCCATGCTTTTGAAAAAGAAAGGATAGAATGTGGTACATAGAGTTGGTGCTATCGGGGCAGAGAAAGAGTGCAAGATAGAATATGATGTATAACTCGGGTGAAAACGATTCAACGCTTGAAAGCCATCCAGAAACAGCGGGATAAGCTAATAAAGGAAGGGAAATGTACCCCTCCACCTCGCCACTTGGGCCAGGAGGAGCCTAGGCCCTGAACAGAGAGCAGCAGCTGATGGCTTGAGGCTGATTTTCATTTTCCACCAGAAAGATTGTTTACTGAAAACTTCTTTACCAAAGTATGTAAAAATAAAGGATTGCTCCATTAAAAAAAAACAAAAAAAAACTGTATCCTGTGGCTTGCTGCGTGTAGCTCAGTGGTTAGGGCACTGGCCACAAGCACTGGGGCTGGAGGGTTCAAACCCGGCCCAGGCCTCTAAACAATAATGACAAATACAACAACAACGTCAAAAAAAGCTGGGTGTTGTGGCAGGCACCTGTAGTCCCAGCTACTTGGGAGTCTGGAGCAAGAGAATCTCTTAAGCCCAAGAGTTTGAGGTTGCCGTGAGCTGTGAGCTGTGATGCCACAGCACTCTGAGGGCGATATACTCTACTCTGTCTCAAAAACAAAAAACAAAAAACAACTGCATCCTGCCTCCCAAGATAGCCTACTGATTGCCTTACTTGCTCTCTGTTTTTCTTCACTGGCAGTCAGTACCTTCTAACAGCCACATAATTTATTTACTTACCATGTCTACTGTTCATTGTCCCCTGCTTAAGCTCAACAGAGGCAGAGACTTTTGTCTGTCCTATTCATCTTTGGATCTCAATGCCTAGAACAGTGCTTGGCACACTGTGGGCACTCCATAAATATTTGCTGAATGAATAATATAAAGGTCATTAGAAATGTTCTCACTGCATAAGTAATGATATTATCAAAGTAAGGAAATTATGCTATAAAAAGTAAGGAAAATAGAAAAGAAAGAAGGAAATTAAAATTACTGAGAGTCTTATTACTTAAGCACAGCCAATCCTTAATATTTGGGGTAGTGTCTCCTAGTCCCTGTTGTTAAAATTTTCATAACAAGTACCACAAATTGCTTGCCTGCTATATGCCAAACATGGTTCTAGATCACTGTCAAAAGTCATTCTTATTCTTTTTCACAATAAGCCTTGTGGCAAGTGTCATGCCTTTTCTCAGATGAGGAAACAGGGGCCCTGAGGGATGAAGAAATTTGCCCGGTTTTCAACTGTTATCTTGACAATTGTGTTAGTACTAGATATGTCATTTTTTGTCCTACCTTTAACACTTAATAATATCCTCATACTGTCCCCAGGTCATAAAACCATTTGTGAACACAGCTGCTAGTGGCTCCATCAGTCTCTGCCAAGAGGACATTTCCCTAACCAATCTCTTATTGCTCAGGATTCTGGATATTTCTATGTTTTATCATTATGAATAATAAATGGATGTTCTGCGGCTCGGCACCTGTGGCTCAACGGGCTAAGGCGCCAGCCAAGTACACCTGAGCTTGCAGGTTCGAATCCAGCCTGGACCCGCCAAACAACAATGGTGGCTGCAAACAAACAAAAAAAAAATGGCCGGGCGTTGTGGCGGGTGCCTGTAGTCCCAGGTACTTGGGAGGCAGAGGCAGGAGACTCGCTTGAGCCCAGGAATTGGAAGTTGCTGTGAGCTGTGATGCCACAGCACTCTAACCAGGGTGACAGCTTGAGGCTCAGTCTCAAAAAAATAAATAAATAAATAAATAAATGGATGTTCTGGGCGGCACCTGTGGCTCAAAGGAGTAGGGTGCCGGCCCCATATGCCGGAGGTAGCGGGTTCAAACCCAGCTCTGGCCAAAAACTGCAAAAAAAAAAAAATAAAAATAAAAAAATAAATGGATGTTCTTAAACACAAAGCTTCTCCTACACTTCCGAGTGTTTTCTTCATCCCGATTTCTAGAAAGGAAAACCCCTGCGGTAAAGTTGTACAAATTTTTAAAAGTCTCTGATCCCTATTACCGAAGGCAATGTTGAAAACAGCACTGGGTGGGTTTGGAGCGCGTTGGGGTGCCTGGGGGTTGGCGGAGGTGGGAGGTCTCAGATGTTTTCCTGTAGTTTCTTTGTCCTTCTCACAGGCTGGATTGGCTCGTGTTTCTCCGTTGGTTACTGGAGCCCCAGGCTTCAGTGAGGCTGCAGCCAATGCCTTCTCGCCTGCCACATGAATATTACAGGCAGGGCTCCTGAGGATCTAAATATTTGATCAGAGTGTGCGCGGCGCTGCCAGTGAGCTGTGTTCAGAGCAAATTAGACTCTCCTCCCCTCTGCTGCTCCCAAGGTGGCATGCTCGAGGTCCAGCCACCGTCAAACAATGTGGTCAGTTGTCTGTGCAAAGCTGATCACCGTGGGCAAAATAGGTTAAAACTATAGGGACATGTATTACAGCAGCCCCAGGCTTCTCTGTATTACAGCAGCCCCAGGCTTCTCTGTATTTCACGGCTACAGCCCAAACCAGCACCCCTGACACCTGAGCAGGAGGAGAAGGCAGGAGCCAAGACCCCCAGTCCAAGACCTGGTGCACAGGAGGGGCCATGAGTGAGACTTAATCCCTGAAACTGAGGCTGTTCATTTAACGCATTCGACTTGCTGAGCAGTGGCTCACGCCTGTAATCCTAGCACTCTCGGAGGCTCAGGCAGGTGGATTGCTTGAGCTCAGAAGTTTGAAACCAGCCTAAGCAAGAACAAGACCCCATCTCTACTAAAAATAGAAAAACTGGCTGGCCATTGTGGCACACACCTATAGTTCCAGCTTCCTGGGAGGCTGAGGCAAGAGGATTGCTTGAGCCCAAACTTTGGGCTTTGAGGATTGCTGGAGGATTGCTTTGAGACTCTGTCTCAAAATAAAAAAAAAGAAAAATACTCATTCAACTTATCTACTCACCACTTATTAAGCACCCATTGAGTACCAGACTTCATGCTATGCACTTTGCCAAGATAATTTCAATTGTACTTAGAATAGTGCCTAGCACATAGTGTTTTTGTTTGTTTGTTTGTTTGCAGTTTTTGGCCTGGGCTGAGTTTGAACCTGCCAACTCACTGAGCCACAGGCGCCACCCAGCACATAGTGTTTTTTTTGTTTTTTTTTTTTTGAGACAGAACCTCAAGCTGTCACCCTGGGTAGAGTGCTGTGGCATCACAGCTCACAGCAACCTCCAATTCCTGGGCTCAAGTGAGTCTCATGCCTCTGCCTCCCAAGTAGCTGGTACTACAGGCGCCTGCCACAATGTCCAGCCATGCTTTTGGTTGCAGCCACCTTTGTTGTTTGACTGGCCCGGGCTGGATTTGAACCCGCCAGCTCAGGTGTACGTGGCTGGCACCTTAGCCTGTTGAGGCACAGGCACCGAGCCAGCACATAGTGTTTTGAAAGTGTTAGTTATTATAGTCATAATAATAAATGCTATTATTTATGTATTATTTATGATTGTAATTCTAAGAGGGAGGTATAATCAGTATTCCCATTTTACAGATGAGGAAACAGACTCAGCTAAGGAGCCAAGAGGCTGGTACCACGACAATTCATTCTAGACCCAGACCTGTGCATGGATACCATGGCCTGGCCCGGACTCTGGGACTGCCTGGGACGCTGCGTTCCTCCATCCAGGCTCCCCTAACCCCAGCTTTGGCCACAGGAGGAGATGGACAAACTCCTGGGGCTGGTGGATCTGTCACTGCGCTCTAGAGGCATGGCCTTGCAGGGAGAAGACCCTGGATTTCATGGGGGAGACCTCATGAGGCTGGCATCCAGTCTCTTGCCTGTTTGGGAACTCCTAGGCCCACTGATAAGGGCTTGGAAGGAAAGCAGGGGTGAGGTGTGGGGGTGACAGAGGATGGTGCAGAGGATGGTGATGGAGGGGCCTGGGGCAGATCTCTGGCCCTCAGGGACACTATTGCAGAGCTGACATCCCCCAAAGTGAGGCCATCTGGAGCAGCCACATCCTGGCCCCAGTGAAGATCTGCAGGTGACCGGGGAGAGGCCACCTCCAGCCAGAGCTCCCCTGCCTGCGTAGGGGTGGTCCCCTCCTCATCCTGACTCGCACTGGCCCTGACAGGAGCAGCCTGCTTCCCACCCTCTCCCAGCTCTCTGTGTGACACCATGTGCTGTCTCAGGTCCCAAGAGTCATTACTGCCACTTCTAAGGGCAAAAGTCCTTATTTTGCAAAAGTCCTCAAGGAGTTGTGCAAAGATTTATTCATAATAGCGCCCCTCACGGTGGTGCCGACAATACTGGTGCACCCACATGTCTGGACCACTGGTACACACAACCATCCATTCCTTCCCTCTCTCTCATTCACTTATCCATTTGTTCATTCATTCTTCAGGCATGGTAAGAGGATCAGCGCGTCACTCCTCAACCTTAAATCCTCCCATGACTTCCGATCATATTTAGAATAGAAATCAAATTCCTCAGCAGGCCCTCAGACCCGTAAATAACCTGTCTCTCTTAGGCCTTCCTGTTTCTCAGTTAGCATCTGCCATTCCCTCTGCCTGACACTCTTCCCACCTCTTCCCAGCCTCTTGCAATCTCAGCTCAGCCTCCCCTCAAGGCAGCCTTCCTACCTCAGGTCCCTTCCTACCATCACCCTCTTCTGGTTTCTCCATAAATTATGTTACTTACTAAATCATTAGCCACTCAAAATCTCAAAGCCCCAAGAGAACAAGCACTAGTCTTGTTTGCTGCTATACCCTGGGAGTCCACACTCATGCCTGTGCTATGGAAGGGGAGAAGGGAGGGAGCGAGGGAGGTGAGCTAGACCCCGCAGGCTCTGTCTCTGCTCAGCCAGCAGAGACTGGGCGCTGGACCAGGACCCATTGTGCCCAGGGCATGTGGGATCCTGGGTTTCTTTACTCCTCAGAAGAGGAGTAGGCAGGCGCTCCTTTGTCCTTTTTATAGATGGACCTCTGGAAGAGGTGGCCAGGCCCCAGGATCAGAGGCCTGCCCACTCCACAGCATTCCCAGGCACCCCCCAGGATTCTCAGGTACCCCCCAGCATCCCCAGGCACCCCCCAGCATCCTCAGGCACCCCCCCAGCATTCCCAGGCACCCCCATTCCAGCAGCCAGGTGAGGTCGCCTGCCCTGCTTGTCATTCCAGCCATAGCAGCGTCCTTCCCTCACACTTCCCACAGCACCAGGAGTGGATTTGTGATAACATCCAAATAAATGATTGAAGCGACTTTCCTCGAGGTGGGATGAAACTCCAGGCTGACAATCGTGTGTAGGGTGGGGGAGGTTCAGCTCCTGTGCCTGCCAGGACCATTTCCTCTGGTTTAGCATAATCACCCTGGGCTAGAGAAGGCAGACAGACTTACTCTTAGCTCAAAGAACCCAGGCGGGGCCCACAGTCTGAGAAGTTGGGCGGGTCTAGAGGTGGATCCGAGGGAGGGGTGGGGGACCCCTGTGCAGGGAGGATTCCAGGGCCTGATGTGGGTGCTGCTCGGGCCCAGGCATTCTGTGGGACACCGTCCTCCCACGTCTGGGCTGGGGCAGAGGTTTCAGGTGAGTCACTGCTGTTGGAGAGTGACAGCACAGGCTTCTCAGGTGAGGTGAAACCTGGCCTGGGGATCAGGGTGAGGGGCGGCTGGGCCCACGTGCCACTTGTGAGAGTGGCACCTTCCTGTTGTTCCTAAAGATCAACTTAATCCAAGGTGGTGAGAGAGGGGTCCTGTGCAGCGTAAGGCCCAGGGCAGGTCTCACTGGTTACTGGCACACCCTTGGGCCTCTTAAGGGGCTGGAACCACAAGGCCTCCCCTATCTGAGGTCCTGTTATTTCAGGACCTACATAACCCCTAATCCCTCGGGGACGATTCCTTTCTCTTCTCTTCCCAGACTTTTCTTCCGAAGGCCCCCTCATTTCCCTAAGGAGCGTTTGAAATCCAGACCAGGAAGGGATGGGCCCAGCAGGCAACTTCTGCCTCAGGCCCTGCTGGGAGCCTCCTGGAGCCAGAACAGAGCCCCTGCTTCAAAGAGGAAGAGAAGGGGAGAAATACTGCCAGGAAAACAAATCAGTTTCTCTCCTGGTACCCCTACCCCCCTCAGTAGCAGCAGCGGTCTTTGGGGCTGCCAGGAGGAGTTCTTCCTTTATATTAAGGTAGGTGACCAGGCAGCCCCGTGGCTCTGAGGAACAGGGCTGAGCCAAGGGGGGTTGTGGGCAGGAGTCATGGTGGGAAGAGTGGCTCTCAGCTGGGGATCGGCGCCTGAGCCTTGCTTGGGTTTCTTCCTAAAAGTCTCAGGGCAAGTGGGGGCCTAGTTGGTGGGCTCTGGGAGACAGTGGGTGCAAACAGCTTGAGGACCTGGCTGCTGTGTGCCAGCTGTGTGACCCCGATGAGAGGCTTAACCTCTCTGAGTCTCCACCTCCTCATCTGTATCTGTCCTGTGAAACACTTGCACGCAGTGATGCCCCCACCCCCGCCTATGGCCTTAGAGCCCACAGTCTGGGCTGGGGGGCCTCCGGTGCTCAGCACAGAGTGTCATGGCTCCCAGAGGATATGGACGTGGAGAACTGGGGCTACAGATGAAGTGCCAGGAAATGAAGAGGCAGACGTGAGCCCAGCGATAGTATCTGGTCCCTTCTTGGGCCTCAGTTTCCCTACCCCCAGTGAGGCGATCCCTGCCCTCTCCACACGCTGGACACAGGGGACATGACAGCAGCTATTCCTCTTGGAGTGACTCCTGGGCTACCTTGTTCAGACCACACAACAACCCTGTGGGTAGACCCTGTTACAGAACCTTACAGATGAGGACTCAGAGGCCCAGGCAACGTGGCTAATGGCGGCTAAGGCCTGCCTGAGAGTCAGTGCTCTTAACCATCACGCTGGGCAGGGGGCTGGAGGGAGGGAAGAAGGGTCTGCATCCAAGTTCTCAGCTGCTAGAGCTGGCCCTGGCCACCTCCTAAGACCCAGACACTGGCAGGACTTGCCAAGGACACAAAGCCCGGTGGTGCCTGGGCTTCCTGGGCTGGGGAGCTCTGGAGGAGGCTGACTCAGGCTGTGGGTGGGACTGTGGGGCCAGGGCGTGGGGGACAGGGCAGATTGTCAGCAGGCCATGCGCCCCCATCCCTAGTCAAGGGCAGATCTGCGTCACCCTCACTACAGCCACCTCCCACCCCCTGCTAGAACCCTGCAATTGGTCCTGAAGGTGAAGGGCGGCTGACACCACATGGGAGCTCAGGAGCCCCGGCCACCTGGCTCCCAGCCCATTCTTGGAGGGTGTGAAGGTGCGGGCAAAAGAAGAAAGCAGCCCACAGAGCCCCCGCTGGGCTAATCCTCATTTAATCCTCCAACAACCTGCTGTGTGGAATTGTTTTGACAGCCCATTTAACAGGAGAGAAGCTGAGGACTGGAGAGTGTGGGAAGAAATACATAATTGAAAATGGAGAGCTGAGCAGAGTTTTCAGGCCCTGGGCTGGGCCTGCAGGCAGATGCAAAATTGCAGCTAGGCTAACTGTCTGAGAGCCAGCATTTGCTGTGCTACCCCTTAGTCCCATTTTACATATATGCAAACTGAGGTTCAGAGAAGAGGGCGTGGCCAGCCCGGGTCAGGGAGCCTGCTGTGTGAGAGCTACTGACCGGCAGTTCTTTACTCTCCTAGAAGTTTTAGTCCGTTGTGGGAAACAGATTCATACCAGACCCAAGGCAAGTCAGCTGACATGACATGAACCAGTCCTCTGGGAGACTGAGAAGAGAGGGGGAGTGCCAGTCAAAAGGCAAGATGAGGGGAAGGACTTCCATGTATGGGGACAGAGGACACAGAGGCAGGGCAAGTTGGGGACATGCTCAGAAAATTGTGAGGGGTCCTGGGAGGCGGGAGCATTGGTCACAGAGTAGTGGAAGGGGAGGGAAGCCAGGTGGGGTGCCCCAGGGAGCGGAGAGCCTCTTTGAGGTTTGCAGCACAGCCTGGGAAATGGCTGGGAGCAGGGTAAACAGGTCGTAAGCCACAGAGAGGCGACAGCGGCTGAGCTGAGTGTGGAGACCTGCACTTGCAGGGCTCCTGGGTTGACAGCAGGTGTCAGGAGTTCGGGCTCTGGGTTCAAGTCCTGGTTCTGCCATTTACTGGCGGGGTGGCTTTGGGAAGTTGCTTGAGTTCTCTGAGCCCTGGCTTTTTCCTCTGTAAAGGAAAAATTAGCGCAGAACTACCTCCTAGGGTTGTTGTGAGAGGCAACTGTGAGCACCCAGGGCTTTTCATTTAAACCTTCCAACATAGTAGGTCGGAGCTATCATTACCTTCATTTCACACAAGCCGGTGCTTGACTGTGGCCACTACATAAAGGTGCAGACCTTTGACCTACCAGGGGACAACTTAGATGGACCACATGGGCTCCAGGGGTGGCTGGAGCTCTGTTGGACCTGCATGGCCTTCCTCCTTGCACCTAATCCTGCTTCCTCCCCATCGCTTCCCCACCTGTTGGTGCCGAATAAATATCCTCCACATCTCAAGATCTACGACTAGACGGTGAGCTCTGTGACGGAGCCCATTTATTCTCCAGCCAGCTTGGCAATCCTGCCTTGTGGTCAGCGTGGCCTTCAGGGACCCATCCTCAAGCCTCCCCCAAGGAGGACCAAGGATCAACCCACAGAAAAGAGGACTCTACCTGCAAAGTGGGCCAGACAGGGCCCTCGGAGCCAGCCACACTGGGCTTCAGAGGGGCCGAATGGTCACCCCCAAAGTGAAATGTCCATGTCCCAATCCCCAGAACCTGTAAGGACTGTCTTTTACAGCTGCAGTGAAGGATTTTGGGATGAAGAGATCATTCTGAATTATTCAAGGGACCCTAAAGCCAATGACGGTGTCCTTGTAAGAGTGAGACAGAAGGAGAGACACACAGAGAAGGTGATATATAGGTGAAAACAGAGATTAGAGCGATGTGGCCACAAGCCAAGGAAGCCAGTAGGCACCAGAAGCTGGAAGAGACAAAGGGAATCTCCCTTCAAGCCTCTGGCGTTCGCGTGGCCCTCCCTGACCCCTTGATTTCTGACTCCCGGCCTCCAACACCAGAAGAAACCACATTCTGTTGTTTCTGACGTGACTCCGTGTGTGGCCATGCGTTATAGCAGCCACAGGAAACTAAGATGGGCTGAGTCCAGTTTCCATGTATGCCCTTGAGAAGCTGGGAAAGCGCTTCTGGAGACCCTGGGAGGGGCCCTGAGCCAGCCACGCTGAGGTCAGGGGAGAGCTCTGGGGGAAGCATCCTTGGTCTTAGATTTTGACCTTTTGTAGGAAGTGTATCAGGGAAGGGGGAGAGAAGTCAAGCCAGGGAGGGTAACATAATTTGCAACAGTCTGAAGAACTCAAAATCATGGTTCTTTCTAGAAATTTGACTTACAGATACAATGGGAGTGGGAGGTACCCAGAGGAGACAGGAGGGGGACACAATTTAATAGAGAGGCAGGGGTCAGGTGGCAAAGGCCACTGGGTGCCCAGGGGAGACTTATTCTGGATGTGAAGGCTTTTACAACTTTATATTTTAGAGCAGTTTTAAATTCCAGAAAAGTTGCAAAGGTTGCATAGTTTCCATACACTTAACTTTTTTTTTTTTTTGCAGCGTTTGGCCGGGGCTGGGTTTGAACCTGCCACCTCCCGTATATGGGCCGGCACCCTACTCCTTTGAGCCACAGGCACCGCCCTACACTTTACATTTGTTACAATTACTGAACCGATGCTGACATATTATTACGTCTTCAGATTTCTTTTGTTATTACCCAAGGTCCTTTTTCTCTTCCCATTTAGGACATGACCTTATATTTAGACATCATGTCTCCTGAGACTACTCTTGGCTGTGACTGTTTCTTGGACTTGTTTTTGATGACAGTGACAGCTTTGAAGAGAATGTTCCTCAACTGGGATTTGTCTCATACTTTTCTCACAATTAGACTGGGGTTGGAGATTTTGTAGGATTTTGCCACAGAGACAAAGGGCAGCTTTTTTGGCAGTGTAGCAAGGCTGCTTACTCTCAGCAAGACTTATCCCTGTTGATGTTGACCTTGGTCACCTGGCTCAGGTGGCCTTTATCAGGTTTCTCCACTGTAACTCCAGTTACTCTTCTCCCTCCCTTTCCATTCTGTATTCTTTGGAAAGAGGTCATTGTGCACAGACCACACCTGAGGGATGGGAAGTTAAGCTCCACTTCCTTGGTATTAAGCAGGAAATTCTCGTGGTCAGATTTTCTTTTTAAAACCCGGAGGTGGCCAGACACAGTGGCTCACACCCGTAATCCCAACACTCCGGGAGTAGGTGGGGGGACTGAGATGGGAGGATTGCTTGAGGCCAGGAGTTCGACTAGTCTGGGCAACATAGTAAGACTCTGTCTCTAGTTAATAAAAAAATTAAACATTAGTGAGGTGTGGTGGAGGTTCCTGCCGTCCTAGCTACTTGGAAGGCTGAGGCAGGAGGATCACTGGAGCCCTGGAGTTTAAGGTTTCAATGAGCTCTGTCTGTCTAGCGTGACGACAGAGCAAGACCCCCATCTCAAACAAACAAACAAAAATCAAATACTTTAATAACCCAGGATTGACAAAGATATGGGGAAATAGACACTTCCATATTTCAGTGATAGAAATACAGATCGGAACAATGTCTTGAGGACACAATTTGATACATCCTTCAAAAATATTAAATATATATGCCCTTTAACCCAGAAGGTCAATCCTGCCAAAAAAATGTCTAGCCACCGGGATAGTGGACAAGAATTCCTGGGGCAAAGTTGGGCGCAGTGGTTCACTCCTGTAATCCTAGAACTCTGGGATGATGAGGTGGGTGGATTGCTTGAACTCAGGAGTTTGAAACCAGCCTGAGCAAAAGCAAGACCCGATCTCTACTAAAAACAGAAAAACTAGCTGGACCCAGTGATAGGTACCTGTACTTCCAGCTACTAGGAAGGCAAAAGGAACACTTGAACCCAAGAGTTTGAGGTTGCTGTGAGCTATGACGCGACAGCACTCTACTGAGGGCGACATAGTAAGACTGTTTCAAAACAAAAAGGAGTCAAATACATGTGGAAATGTAAAATTCTCCAAGGTAGGTTACAAATGCAAAAGTGTTTGCAGGCTTATATATGATCCAAGGCCGTTCGTGTGAGCAAAAAGTGTACGTCAATACGGGTATGTGTAGGGTCAGGCACAGCAGAGGCAGAAGTGTGGCAGGATCCACAGGAACCAGAATCTGGTGGCGGCAGAGGAACCTTCTACATTTCACTTTCCATTTCTCTGTAGTGTTTGACATTTTGCACAATAAGCAAGTATAGCTTTCATGACAAAAAAATGTTTTAAATATTAAAAATATTTCTGTGAAGATTCTCATTTGCAGGAACCCACTGTAGCTACTGGTGAAGGATGAGAGGGGGAACCGGGTGGCGTGGAGAGACCATTATCAGGGCGTTTAGATGACACAAGCCGGGCAGGAGCAGGTGGGTAGGGGAGTTCCTTAGGCAGTGGAGTTGAGAGAACTTGATGATTTGGGGTAGGGGAGGCAGAGGGTGTTTCCCGCAGGGTCCCTGGTTCATTCAGACTGAGTGACGGAGGGGAGTGTGACAAAGGGATTGCTTAGGAGTATCCAGGTGTGTTAGAGGAAGCCAAGGAAGGGTTGTGCCACGCCCAGGCCAGCCACCTCTGGGAGCTATCACTACACCCAGGCCTGGAGGCAGAGGGAGGGCAAGGTCCCTGGACCAGACTGGGTGGCTTGGGGGAGGGGGGGGCGACAGGTGCTGTCACTCAGGGGGACCAGCCTCCCTGCAGCCTGGTCAGCAGATACCCCATCCCCACTCCTGCCTGCCCTTCTCCTGTTGGAATTGGTACCTCCCATTGGCAAACCCAACTGGAGGCCACAGGCAAGTTTAGGGAAGACAGCGCCTGAGTGACAGTAGGAGAAGGGCGGGGGACCCAGCACGGAGAGGGAGAGGCATTGACTGATGTCCAGACTCCTGGTCCAGGCGCCAGAGGGGTGGCAGGACCCTGGGGATGGGACCTCAGCAGGAGCAGGTTTAAGGGAGGATAAAGAATTTCCCTTGGGTCTAAGTTGGGCAGGGTGGGCTACCTGCTTCATGATAGCCCCAACATCTGTTGGGGGACATTGAGGTACTGGGCAGGTCCCCTTCCTATGGTGACCCCTTGAGATCACCCCCCAACCTCTACCTGCCCTGGCACATGGGCCTGTGCCTGAGATAAGCCCTGATGACTTTCCTTTGAGGGCACATACCAGGGTTGTAGGCTTGCCAGAGGTTCTGGGACCATCCCCCTGACTCTGTGGGTGCAGCCTGGCCTTACAAAGGCAGATCTGACCCTCCAGGATCAGAGCTGAGTCAACTCATGGGGGACGTCTTACTCAAAGCTGCTCAGATGAGCCTGGGGCTGGAAAACCTTGAGATGCCGCGTTGACCCTTGGTAGGGGAAATCTCTAAAAAGCTTGGCCTTCTGTGGAAAGGTCAGGTGCAGCAGAGATAGGAGGAGGGGACATTGTCCACCCAGCCTCCTCCAGAATGGTGCCCAATTCCTCAGAGGAAAGAAGACCCAGAAGCAATGCAAATAGAGTGTGTGCAGGGAGAATCAGGAACCCATTGGCACTACTGGAACATTCCACAGGGCCCTGTAATCTGGTTAGCTCCCAGGAGGGCCCAGGAGGGTTAGGGCGATGGGTGGGGAGATCAAGTGGTCAAGGGTGGCCTCTGGACTGCATTTTCCTAGTCCTGTCTCTCTAGCCGATTCTAAAGTTTTGGAGTCTCCCCATCTAATTACCCTCACGGACTATAAGCGGAAACCGAGCCTCTGGGAGGGAAGGGGGCTTGTCCAAAGTCACAGGGTGAAGGGGTAAATCCTGACCCCCTCTTTCTGCGCTTCCTCTGTGAGATGTTTTCCCAGCCCCCTTTGGTGACAGACTCACCCCCACCCTATGCAAGACTGGTACGTAACTTTTGTGACCCAGTGCAAAATAAGTTTGTAGAGCTACTTGTGGGACCCTGTGCAGGTTGATGGGCTGTGCACCCCAAGCCCACGCCAGCTCTCAATGCCACTTAGCACCGTTACCCCAGCCCCAGCGCCCTGCCTCCCTGGCAGGGGTGTGTGTGTGGAAGCCTTCCTTAGCTCCAGGGGCTCCTCTGAGCCTGCAGTCCCTGGGTCTCTAGATGGTGTGGGGGCAGCGTTTCTAGCAGACTGAAGCCCCCTCCGCCCCTGCCAGCATCTTCAACACCCAGCACAGGCCTGTGGGTGTTTGCAAGTGGTAGGGCATACTTCTCCCAGTGAGGACATTTGGGGTGAACTTGGAAGCCCCTCCCACCCCAGCTCTAGGGAACAACCAGTGGGTGGTGGGTTGGGGGCTCCCAGACCCAGCACCTCCCTCCAGGTTCATCATGGTCCTCTCAGGACCCAAGTTCAGCCCTCCCTCCTCTCTGGTTTCCCAAAGCTGGGTGGGATGGTTCCACCTTTTCTGGGAAAAAAGTGGGAAGTAAAGAAGATTAAAGTGATAAGGGGATTTCACAGAAAGCAGCTGTAAAGCTGATGGGGTAGGAATTAATAGATTAATATCCGGGGCCAAGCTCCAGGCTCTGGGCCCTGTGCCCATATCTTTGCTGGTAAGAATTGATTCCAGTTCAAGAAGTACAATTCCCTTCATGCAGTCAATCTGGAGCAGATAATTGATAATATCTCCATTGTAAAGATGAGAAACTGAAGCTTGGAAGGTCAAAATTCTTCAAAGTGGCTGAGCTGTGATTTAAACCCTGTTCCGGCCCAAACTCTCTCCTAGCCCTGTTCCCTACCTCATGGCCCAGACTGTCTAGTAACTGAGATACAGGGAACTCAGAGGAGGGAGAGGTCCTTGTGGCAGGGCATCAGGGGAGACTTCCTGGAGGAGGAGAGAAGCACATAGCTGTCTTTGAAAGTTAGGCATCATTCTCTTCAGGAGATGGATTGTCACAGGCAAGCGAAACAGCCCAAGTAAAGAGGTGGAAGAGGGCTGGGCATATGAGTGTTGAGTGGGGATCAAGGTTCTAGTAGGCGTCCCCAAGGCAACTACCAGGCTGAAGCACTTAGCCTTGGTCCCCTGGGCCAGAGGAACTCTGGACAGTGGCAGCCTGGGGGCTGGGAGCTATGAGCAGGCAGCAGGTACATTCTGGGCTTCAAGGAGCAGGGACAATCTGAGCTGCAGAAAGGCCAGGGAGGGGGTCAACTTGGATCACCCAAGAAACGCCAAAGGAGATAATGAAGGGCTTTCTGCAGAGTTTGCCTGCTGATTAACTTCTGGCCCTTGGCCCAAGGATCTGCAGAAATCTCATTTTCAGCAGGCCAGGCAGCCCCGCACAATGCAGGATGAGAGGAGGCCCACAACCCACAGGTCTGTCTTCTCTTACTTGGGTACCTCACACTGCTGCAGGCCTCAGGACAGGACAGTGATGGCCAAACCCCCAGAAATGCCCATTTGGCAGATGAGAACTTGGAGGCTGGCAGTCAGAAAGAACTTACCCAGGCTGTATAGCTAATAAAGAGAGTGGCGGGCAGAGAATGTTGATCTAGGATGGGTCTGTTGTTTTTTTTTTTTGCTCTGTTGACTTCACTGCAACCTCAAGCAATCCTCCTGCCTCAGCCTCCCAAGGAACTGGGACTACAGGTGCACATACTACTGCAGCTGGCTATTTGTCTATTTTTAGTAGAGTCAGGGTCTCAATCTTACTCAGATTGGTCTCAGAATACTGTGTTCAAGCAATGCCCCCACCTTGGGCTCCCAGATGTCTGGGATTACAGTTGAGAGTTGCCACAGCCAGCCTAGGATAGGTCTTTTAATTTTGGAGGGAAGAAGAACTAACGTCAGTGAGTGTACACATTTTGGGGGCCTATAGGACACACAATCTCGCTCATCTTGACTATGCAAGATGGCATCCAAGCTCAGAGAGACTAAATCCCCTGCCCAAGGGCACACAGCTAAAAAGAGGGCAGGTGACTTCTTTGCTGAGCCCCAGTCTTATCATTTTTGCAAGGAGGAATCAGGCTGGGAGTGTTACTGGACAAAGGGGTCCGGCTGCCTGTCGCTAGAAAATCAGCATGAATATGATCAAACTTCCAGAACTAACCCTGGTTTGCAAGAGCCACTTCTCTCAGGCAAGGGGGGAGCTAATATGCAGAGACCAGTGATAGGTCCAAGCAAGTTTTAGCACCAATCTTGTTCAACATTATCTAGCCTCTATAATTTTACAAGAAAGAGGGAGTATAAATATTAGGAAGGAAGAAAGACGTGAAAGTACTGTATTACTTACATATAATGTAATTGCAGGTCATTATGAAAGTTTTGAGATACGCAAAAATCCAGAAATGTAACATCTGTGCGTATGGAAACAAATAAAGCCCACCCGGAAACAGTGACAAGCTGAGCAAGTTGAAAGTTGTACAGGTGAATCAGAAAAGACACTGTTAACCGTGTTTCTTGAAAGTGAAATAATGGTGGGGGAAAGGAAGAGCAGAGAGAGGGAAGGAGGAAGGGGGAGAGGGGTCTCAGTGTGTGACACACCTTTTGGTGGCAAGACACAATTGTAAGAGGGGCTTCACTTAAATGCAATCAGTGTAACCTGGTTTCTTGTATCCTCAATGAATCCTCAATGATTAAAAAAAAAAAAAAAGAAAGTGAAATAACGACCATGATATGGTATGTCTCAAAACTTTTGTAGTGACCCATATATACACTTGATAAACTAAAAAAAAAAAAATTATAAATAAGATATTTTGATAGGATAAAGGGGAAAAATGTGATGTAGAAAGTAATAGGTGTCCTGTATGATAATGACTTAGAAAAGGTAGTTAAAGGAAAGATCCCATCTGTAAAAGTAGCAAAAAAGATAAAATATCCTGTAACACATATAAAAAGGAATATGCAAAATGTGTACAAAAAATTGTAATGTTATTGGACACCTAAAACAAAATAAGAATAAATGGACAGGCGGCGCCTGTGGCTCAGTGAGTAGGGCACCGGCCCCATATGCCAGAGGTGGCGGGTTCAAACCCAGCCCCGGCCAAAAGCTGCAAAAAAGAAAAAGAATAAATGGAAAGAGGCACCTTATCTGTGAATAGGAAGATAGTACTTTAATAAAATCAGTTCTCCCCAAATTAATGTATATATTTAGAATGATTCCAATAAAAACAAAAATAAAGGGCGGCACCTGTGGCTCATCGAGTAGGGCGCTGGCCCATATACAGAGGGTATCAGGTTCAAATCCAGCCCCAGCCAAACTGCAACAAAAAAATAGCCAGGCGTTGTGGTGGGCGCCTGTGGTCCCAGCTACTTGGGAGGCTGAGGCAAGAGAATCGCCTGAGCCCAGGAGTTGGAGGTTGCTGTGAGCTGTGACATCACAGCACTCTACCAAGAGCGATGAAGTGAAACTCTGTCTCTGAAAAAAAAAAAAAAAGAAAGAAAAATCCTAAAAATTTGTGAATGTGGGGGCGGCGCCTGAGGCTCAAAGGAGTAGGGCGCCGGCCCCATATGCCGGTGGTGGCGGGTTCAAACCAAAAAATAAATAAATAAATGAATAAAAAATAGAGTTTGTCCCCAAGTATATGGTAGCTAGAACATGATAGGTATTACCCTTAGCTTACATGGAGTCAAAAATATGGTCCGGATTGAAAGACCCCTCTCCCTTTCGTCTCCCTTTCTCTCTCTCCTTCTCTTCCCAACACTTGGTTTCCAAGGTGACTGTGCTCATCTGCCTCAAGCTGGTAGAGGAACATGAATGGTCAAGAAGAGGAGGTTCTTTCAGGCCAGTCCTAAAAGTGATACATGTCACTTCCACTCACATCTACTGGCTAGAATTCTGCCATATGACCTCATTTAATTACAAGAAAGGACAGGGTATGTGGTCTACCTATGTGTTTAAGAAATAGAGGAATAGGCTCGGCGCCAGCCACGTACACCTGAGCTGGCGGGTCTGAATCCAGCCGGGGCCCGCCAAACAACAATGACGGCTGCAACCAAAAAATGGCCAGGATTGTGGTGGGCGCCTGTAGTCCCAGCTACTTGGGAGGCGGAGACAGGAGACTTGCTTGAGCCCAGGAATTGGAGGTTGCTGTGAGCTGTGAAGTCACAGCACTCTATCCAGGGTGACAGGTTGAGGCTCTGTGTCAAAAAAGAAATAGAGGAATTAAGGTGAAGCATTATTTGACATGGGAAAAATTTCACTTGAAAAGCATGCAAGAAAAGCTGGAGAACATTATGATAATTTTATGCAAATTTTGACAGCTTAGATGAAATGGTCAAGTTTTTTAAAAATATAACTCTAGCAAAACTGACAAAAGAAGAAACAGAGAAACTAAATAGCTTCATGTCTATTAAAGAAATAAAACTTGTGATAAAAATCTTTCCTGCAAAAAAAACCCTCAAGGCTCAGAGGGTCCTTGCTGGTAAATTTTATTAAACATTTAAGGAAGAAATAATAGCAGTTTTTAGACAAACTCTTTAGGAAATAGGTTGTTTTAAAATTTTTATTTATTTTATTTTGAGACAGAGTCTCACCTTGTCACTCTTGGTAGAGGGTTGTGGCCTGTAGCTCACAGTGACCTCAAACTCTTGGGCTCAAGTGATCCCCTTGCCTCAGCCTCCCAAGAAGCTGGGACTACAGGCACCCACCACAATACTCAGCTATTTTTAGAGATGTGGTCTTGCTCTAGCTCAGGCTGATCTCAAACTCCTGAGCTCGAACAATTAACCCATCTCAGCCTCCCAGAGTGCTAGGATTATAGGCGTGAGCCACTGCACCCGGCCTATTTTCACTGGCTTTTTTTTTTTTTTTTTGAGACAGAGCCTCAAGCTGTCACCCTGGGTAGAATGCTATGGCAGCACAGCTCACAGCAACCTCCAACTCCTGGGCTCAAGCGAGTCTCCTGCCTCCACCTCCCAAGTAGCTGGGACCACAGGCGCCCGCCACAACGCCCGGCTATTTTTTGGTTGCAGCCGTCATTGTTGTTTGGCAGGCCCAGGCTGGAGTCAAACCCACCAGCTCAGGTGTATGTAGTTGACGCCTTAGCCTGTTGAACCACAGGCGCCGAGCCTATTTTAACTGTTTTTAAGATCCAACATACATGTGCCTGCACATCTAGTCCATTTCTTCTAACTGCTTCACTGTGTTGTGCGCATTCATTACATTTTACCAAAGCACTCTCCTAGTGAGAGGAGAAGCTACACCCTGCTGCCTCCACACACATAACCACCTCTTCTTTTGAGATGCTGGACAGAGGGTATGTGGGTGCAAAGGGCTGCCCGGCTGCTCTCCCTCATGGCAGCCGTCAGTCCACACTTCCACCAGGGGCCTGTAGGAGTTTCTGTAGTCCAAAAGATACTGAAATTTCCCTCTAAAAGGTTCTTGGTCTTGGTGATTCGAAGAATGAATGCACGGACCACAGATCAGTGGTCAGACAGGATTTATTTACAGAAAAGAATACAGAAGTGCCTGAGCTCCTGGCAGAGAGAAAACTCGAGTCAGGAGAGAAAAGTCTCCCTGTCTGTCTGTCTGTCTAGGGGTATATATAGGCACATGGGGCCCTCAGTAGTTACATTTAGCAGGGCTTAGTAGTTACATTTAGCATGTCTGGAACAACATGTCTGGGTGGCAAATGAATAGCCACAATCCCTTTCATTCCCAGGCATAGGAAATGGGGACCCCCTGCCCACCCTCCAGCCTGCTGGTTCTGCTACTTCCTGCCACCGCACCAACATCGCTAAGGCAGAGGCAGCAGGTCCACGCCCCCCCCCCCTAGATCCACGAGCTGGCTGGGATGCCACTTGTCCTGTATCACAAAGAAAGGTAATTTATTCATCTTTGTTACTCCCTATGGTAGGACATCTACTGTTTTTGCATGGCCAGCATCTATTCTTCCTTTTTCTGGTCACTGTGCCCCAGTATTCCTTTGTAAAACTACCTGTTCCTCATTCTCAATCCTTGTGATTCAGATGGGACTCACCCTGCTCTCTTACATCCTGGTTTGACCATGTGACTAAGCGCTGACCAATAGCATCTAGTCTATCAGCTCCAAATCAATCAAGTGAAAGCAAGTGACTCGAACTGGGTCACATTTGAGCCAACTCAGGACTTTTACTGGGACTGTTGGGTGGCTATGCTGGTAAATCTAGAGCTGCTGGAAACTGTCACTGCTATTGTCTCAGGAGAGGAGCTATGGAGGGCAAAGCAGTCAAAAAAGAAAGCCTACCTGAGATGGGAAGAGAGGCTAAGCCTTGATGTTGCCACTTGTGCCCCTGGAACCAAATATGCCTGAAGCTGACACAAGTCAACAAATTCCTTTTTTTACTAAAACCAATTTGAATTAGGCTCAGGTCACCCACAGGTAAAAGAAGTCAGCCTACTCTATAGGCTGACTTCTATAGCTCTTCTTCCACTTATCTTGGTCCAGGCTTACAGTAGGTCACAGGAGAAATTGAATAAAGAGTTCCTGTTTGAGAATAAATGAGACATTAGAAACAGCCACCAGTGATGTATAAATCCCCGTGAGGCGCTCTCCAAAAGTTACGACGAAGTTTATTTCTGGAAGACTCACAAATAAGAAAGTGGGCTTGAAAAAATTCCTTTTACCAAGTTCACATACTAAGGCTAAACAAGGCACATTCGAGCTCACTCACCGCAGCTCTATTTTATTCCTTTTGCATACAGATAATCAGGTTGTCTTCCTAAACTAGGAGGTTACCCTGAAACCCAGCCACACTCCCCTTGAGAGGAATAGAGAACTGATAAACACTAGAAGACTTTTCTCTTCCACAGCTTTCCAGGGACTTTTGCTTTTGTGCGTGTGTGTTTGTGCTTATTTTTTTGAAAAGTGGGTACTGAGAAATCCAAAGAATGAGGCCACAAGTCCCATCCATCTAACAATGATTTAAACTAAAAATAAAATTAGAATTTCTTTTGGTCATTGACTTGGATTCTCATAAAAAGCAACGCATGTAGATTTTTTAACTACCAGCATCCAGCCAGATTGGTCACCTGAAGCTTTGCAGACAGGGCAGGGAGGCGCGTGAGTGCTGGCACATGCGTGGTGGTACATGGAACTCAGTGGGCTGCTGTCAGCAATGGGGGTTTTAAAATGAGCGGTAAGGCTCGGCACCCCCAACTCAGGGGCTAGGGCGCCGGCCACATACACCCGCGCTGGAGGGGTTGAACCTGGCCTAGGGCCTGCTAAACAATGACAACAAAAAATAGCCAGGCGTTGTGGTGGGCACCTGTATTCCCAGCTACTTGGGAGGCTGAGGCAAGAGGATCGCTTGAGCCCAAAAGTTTGAGGTTCTGTGAGCTGTGACACCACAGCACTCCACTGAGGGTGACAGAGTGAGACTCTGTCTCAAAACAAACAAAAGAAATATTAAAAACTTCCGTCAAAAGACATCACTGACGAAACATAACTAGGCAAGCTGATACGGGAATTTCATCTTCAGTAGGTTCTTGGTCTTGGTGATTCGAAGAATGAATCCCCTGGACTGCAGATCCGTGGTAAGAGTACAGAAAAGCCAGAGCTCCTGGCAGAGAGAGAAAAGCCAAGTCGGGAGACAAAAGCTCTCTCTCTCTCTCCCTCTCTGTCTGTCTCTGAGCTCTTTGTCTGGGGGTATATAGAGTCACATGAGGCTCACAGTAGTTACATTTAGCACATCTGGGACAGCTTGTCTGGAACATGTCTGGGACAGTGTGTCTGGGACATGTCTGGCCCTCCATAGTTACATTTAGCGTGTCTTGGTAGTTACATTTAGCTTGTCTGGGACAACTTGTCGGGAACATGTCTGGGACACATATCTGGGACATCATGTCTGGAACATTGTGTCTTGGTCGCAAATGAATGGCTACAATCCCTTTCATTCCCAGGCCTAGGAAATGGGGTCCCCCTGCCTACCCTGCAGCCTGCCGGGTCCACTGCTTGCTGCCACTGCACCAACACCACCAAGGCGGAGGCAGAAGGTCTACGCCCCCCAGCTCCAAGAGCTGGCTGGGATGCCACTTGTCCTGTATCAAAGCTACGGATCGGTACAAAATATTCGTAAAACATATACACATAGATATGACACAAATGATTGGTATTGAGGATATATAATGAACCTTTACAACACAAAACTCTTACAAAAATGAAAAAGGCAAATCTAACTTTTTCTTTCTTTCTTTTTTTTTTAGAGAAAGAGACTCACTCTGTTCTCCAGGCTAGAGCGCCATGGCATAAGCCTAGTTCACAGCAACCTCCAACTCCTGGGTTCAAGGATCCTCCTGCCTCAGTCTCCCATGTAGCTAGGACTACATCATCACCACCACCATCCCCAGGTAATTGTTCTATTTTTAGTAGAGATGGGGGTTTCACTCTTGCTCAGTTTGGTCTTGAACTCTTGAACTCTAGCAATCTCCCCCTCTTGGCCTCCCAGCAAATCCAATATTTAAGATGGGCCAAAGATTTGAACAGACATTTGGTAAAAGAAGTTATGCAAATGACCAAAAAGCAAAGAAGTGCCCAACACTATTAGTCATCATGGAAATGCAAATTGAACCACAATAAGATACAACCATACACCCACCAGAATGGTTAAAATTGAAAAGATTGACAACACCCTTTAGATAGCATAGATCAACATTTTTTATAATACCTTGTGATGGTGAGAGTGTGGAGCAGTAAGTTCTCTCCTGCCTCACTGATGGGAGTACAAATTCACCAGCTTTGGGGAAGACAGTCTGGTGATATCCATCAAATATAAAATTGTACTCACCCCGTGACCTAGGCATTCAGTTTCCAGGGATTAATTCAACAGATGCACTTCCACATGTCCAGAAAGATGAATGGCAAAGATATGGGTGCAGCCTTGTTCACAGTGGCAAATACTAGCCATCGAGAGGAGCCTGGTTAAATAAATGAGCATGGAGAGGTAGAACAGAATTCTCTGAGATGGCTTAAAGTACACCAAAGACATTTGGTGGTTTCCTTAGAACATAGACTCTGGAGCCAGGATGCCTGACCCTAACCCCGGCTCTGCCACTTACTGACTATGTGACCTTGGGCCTTAACCTAACTTTTCCGTATTGATTTTCTTGTTGTTTTTCTTTTCCAGCCGAAATTCTTCCTAAGGGATGTGCTCCAGTTTTCCTATTATTTCCTCTATTCCCTATTATTGTTAATAATAATAATAACAGCAACAACAGCTATAATAATAATGCCACCTACCTCAAAACATTGTGGTAGGCCAGGCGTGGGATCTCATGCCTATAATCCTAGCACTCTGGGAGGCCAAGGTGAGTGGATTGCTTGAACTCATAGGTTTGAGACCAGCCTGAGCAAGAGCCAGACCCTATCTCTATTAAAAATAGAAAAACTAGCCAGGGGTTGTAGTGGATGCCTATAGTCTCAGCTACCGGAGAGGCTGAGGCCAGAGGATTACTTAAGCCTGAGTTTGAAGTTGCTGTGAACTATGATGCCGTGGCACTCTACCCAAGGCAACAGACTGAGATTCTGTCTTAAAACAAAACATGTTTTGCAAAGAAAACCCCTCGGGATGAGAAAATTCTTCTGTATGCCGATTATGGTGGTAGTTATACAAATTTATACATGGATTAGAATTCACAGAACTGCATGTGAAAAGAAAAGATTAATTTTACTGTAGGTTTTTTAATGTAAGAAAAGAAAGTCCCAGGCGATGCCTGTGACTCGTCGAGTAGGGCGCCAGCCCCATAGACCAAGGGTGGCGAGTTCAAACCCGGCCCCGGCCAAACTGCAAAACAAAAAAATAGCCGGGCATTGTGGTGGGTGCCTGTAGTCACAGCTACTAGAGAGGCTGAAACAAGAAAACCACCTAAGCCCAGGATTTGGAGGTTGCTGTGAGCAGTGACGCCACAGCACTCTACCAAGGGCGATAAAGTGAGACTCTATCTCTAAAAAAAAGGGAAAAAAATGAAAGTCCCTTTGGGACAAGTGCACAATGCAGAACAAGCCTGGAGGACAGGAGACCAGTGAGGAGGTGATGGCATCTTTTTTTTTTTTAATTGTTGGCCATTGTTTTGTTTATTTATTTATTTATTTTTTGAGACAAGAGTCTCACTTTGTAGCCCTCGGTAGAGTGCTGTGGCATCACAGCTCACAGCAACCTCCAGCTCTGGGCTTAGGTGATTCTCTTGCCTCGGCCTCCCAAGTAGCTGGGACTATAGGCGCCAGCCACCCAGCTATTTTCTTGTTGCAGTTTGGTCAAGGCTGGGTTCAAACCTGCCACCCTTGGTATATGGAGCCAGTGCCCTACTCACTGAGCCACAGGCGCTGCCCTTTCTTTTTTTTTTTTTGAGACAGACTCTCACTTTGTCACCCTGGGTAGAGTGCCATGGTGTCATAGCTCACCGAAACCTCCAACTCTTGGGGTCAAGTGATTCTCTTGCCTCAGCCTCGGAGTAGCTGGGATTACAGGCACCTGCTACAACGTCCAGCTATTTTTAGAGATGGGGGTCTCACTCTTGCTCAGGCTGGCCTCGAACCTGTGAGCTCAGCCAATCCACCTGCCTCGGCCTCACAGAGCGCTAGGATTACAGGCGTGAGCCACCATGCCCGGCCCGCGGTGACTGCATCTTGCAGGGAAGGAAAGTCTCGGAACCCCAGGTGCAGCCATGGCACTGGGCACACAGAGGACAGAATTCAGAACTGTGCAGGGAAAACACTGTGCTTCGTTCTTTCATGAAGCACGCGCTGTTTGCCAGTACCATCCAGGCACTCTCTCGTCACAATCCCCAGATGGCAGTCGTCATCATCCCAAATTTCTAAATGAGATTAAAATGCCTTGCCCAAGGTGTAAGCATCAGGGCCTTTGAACCAGGCTTCTCTGACTCTAAAAACTGTGCACTTTTTAGCACAGCAAGTTCCTTTTGCCCTGATCCATTAGACATAGGGAAGTCTGGGCAGGCTTCACAGAGGAGGTGATGTTGGAATCTCTTAAGGCTGAGGCTTCTGTTCTCCGGTGCTGTTCACAATGTGGTCTCTGTGACTGGTTCCCCCGCACAGTTGTGCAGTGCACAACCTGCACAGCCATGAGCAGTCACTCTGAGTTTTTCACCCAGAGACGTATCCGTTAGATTTTGCTGTGTAACAAACCACCCTTTAAAACGGTAAGCATTTGCAGGCTAGCGGGACAGTTCGATGTTCTCAGCTGGGTTTGTTCCCTCACCTGAGCCAGCTGGTGGGCCAGCGGTAGGCTGATAACCTTCTGGTCTGCCTGGGACAGTCCTAGTGAGAGTACTGAAAACCCGTATCCCAGGAAGCCCGTCAATCCTGGGCAAGCGGCGAGTGTTGGTCACTCTGGCTGCGTGGGGGCTCTCAGTAGCCGTAGGCCCCGTGTGGCTACGGCCTCCCCAGTGGGGTCTCTCATGCTCCAGTAGCCTGGCCCAAGTCGTTCACATGGCAGTGACAGGGGTCCAAGAGAGCAGAAAGAAGCACACACGTCCTCTTAAGGTTGAGGCTCGGAACCAGCCCATCATCACTGCGGCCACATCCTGGTGGTCAGTGCAAGTAAAAAGACCAGCCCAGGGCGGCTCCTGTGGCTCAGCGAGTAGGGCGCCGGCCCCATATACCGAAGGTGGCGGGTTCAAGCCCGGCCTCGGCCGAACTGCAAAACAAAAAAATAGCCGGGCGCTGTGGCGGGCGCCTGTAGTCCCAGCTACTAG
>CAUYON010062105.1:0-23123 GCA_963573935.1 Arctocebus calabarensis
CCCAGCTACTTGGGAGGCAGAGGCAAGAGACTCGCTTGAGCCCAGGAATTGGAGGTTGCTGTGAGCTGTGATGCCACGGCACTCTACCCAGGGTGACAGCTTGAGGCTCTGTCTCAAAAAAAAAAAAAAAAAAAAAAAGAAGTTGCAAATCACGAGGGAATTAATATATTTAAGAGGCCAAACAAGTGACTAATAGAAATTCTAGAAGAAAAAAGATAGACACGTGGCAAAAAGACAATAATATTGATATCTCAAAACTATGTGACTGAAAATTCTACACCTCCATTATCTACATTTTCAATGGGTTAGAAATGACAGAGAGGGTTAGCCGGACGCTTCTAGCCCAGGGTATCTTGTGGGAAGCTTGTAGTCGAACAGGCTGAGGCTGTCGTCTCTGAACTCGACTAAAGCTGTGTTAGCAGCTTTCTCCCGTGGCAGCTGTCAGAAGTTTCAGTTTCTTATCACTATGGGTTCTCCCTAGACTGGTGCACAACAGGGCTTTCCCAGAGGAAAAGAGAGGGAATTGATTCCAGAGAGGGAATGAGGGGCCAGGTGCAGTGGCTCACGTTTGTAATCCCAGCTACTTGGGAGGCCAAGGCAGGTAGATCACCTAAGTTCAGGAGTTTAAGACCAGCCTGAGCAAGAGAGAGACCTCATCTCTACTAAAAGCAGAAAAGCTAGCTGGATGTGGTGACAGCTCCTCGGGAGGCTGAAGGAGGAAGATTGAGCCCAGGAGTTTGAGGTTCTGTGAGCTATGACATCCTGGCACTCTACCCAGGGTGACAAAGAGAGACTGTCTCAAAAAAGAAAAAAAAAATCATTTTTGGGCAGCACCTGTGGCTCAAAGGAGTGGGGTACTGGCCCCATACATAGAGGTGGTGGGTTCAAACCTAGTCCCAGCCAAAAACTGCAAAAAAAAAAAAAAATTCATTTTATTAATCATTTGCCTTTTGAACGGTGCTCAAATTATCAGTCCAATGAGAAGGGACCTATAAATCAATGCGAGGTACTGAAACATTCCAAATAGAAATGGCATTAACCTTCCTTTCCTAGCAGTTCAATGTTGTTATGCTTCGTCTATAGCTAGAGTACAATTCCATTGTGGCAATTTAGATTCTAACGGAGTCAGACTTTGTGCTATAGACAATACAGCAGAACCTCTACAAGGTGATCACCCAAGGGACTGTAACAAACTGGTCAGCATACAGAGGGGGTCACCATAAGGGACTAGGCCGGCTGACTGTACTGAAGCTCACATGCGGTGCACATCCAGTCTATGGAAATTAGGTCAACTTAAGAGGGGTCAGTGCAGGGAGGAGGTCAGAGTGGGAAGGTCTCACTGTAGCTCTGTCAGGCACAGTAACAGGAACAGTTAAATGAAGCCCATTCCTTAAATCTGAGGCAGCTAAGATTTTCTTTTTAGGTATGAACATCATCTCCAAAGTGGCTGTGAAGCCATTTGTATGAAGAAATTGAAGCTACTCAGCTTAATTCTGGGTACGATTTCTAATAAATGTCTAACCAGCATTGTATACATTGTGTCCCTTAGAGACAACATATAAAATTTATCCATTTGACTTAAAAATATTTAATATGGTCCACTAATTTTATTATCAAGGAAATCTGGTTACTTTTCTGCCCACAGGTCACGTGAACAACACGGAATTTCAGTACTTCAGACAGCACCTTTCCCCTCCTGCGCCCAGCCCAGGCCCCCCTGCAGCCTTTGGCCTGATCTGTCTTTGCAAAGTAGCTTTAAATCCCCATAGCCCATGACTTCTCCACCACACAGTTCTGTTTATATGGAATGAGAAACTTCCACGTAGTTTCATATTCTCCAATTTTTTTGCCACAGCCAAGGAAACACAATGAGTTCACTTTGGAGATGGTCACACCTGAGAGTGTGGATGGGTCTGACACGGTCCCGGGGGTTAAAATGTGAACAGAGGAGGCAGCAGGGCAAGAGAGAAAAGTAAAATGAGATTATTTCTGCATCGAGAGGAAAAAATACGTGGAAAGTTACCAAGTACACTGTTTAAATTTATCTGTTGCCTGCAACTTATTTGACTTCCCTTGGGAAAATGGCAATGGCATTGTAGCCTTCAAAGCCATTTCTTGGTTCCAAAAGGTTGGGGGTGGCATTCCTCTTCCTTTATTTTCTATGCTAAGCGGCATAAGCTTTAATAAGCATTATTCAGCTTTTAAACAGGCATATGTGTATAATTTGAAGTTTTCTAGAGCTGCCACTTAGGGGGTAAGATGGGAGAGTGTGGGTGGAGGAGATGAAAAAAAGACCAGAGAATTAAAACTTTCAGAGAAGGTAAATGTGTATTAACGTGGGTACTGCAGAGTCTCCGGACCAGGGCGAAGAGACCATGAAAGGAGGAGAAACTGAAAGATCAGCAGCACATTCAAGCCGACACTATTACTTTCTAGGTGTCTATTTGCAAACTGTTGGTTTGATGTTTTTATTTGATTTTATGTACGAGAGCTATTATATACTCTTGAAAAAGAGTGACCTTTTTTATTTGATTTTATGTATCAGAGCTATTATATACTCTTGAAAAACGGTGACCTTTTTTATTTGATTTTATGTATGAAAGCTATTATATACTCTTGAAAAAGGGTGACCTTTTTTTTTTTTGTGACACAGTCTTACTTTATTGCCCTGTGTAGAGTGCTGTGCTGTCACAGCTCACAGCAACCTCAAACTCTTGGGCACAAGCAATCCTCCTGGCTCAGCCTCCCAAGTAGCTGGGACTACAGGTGCCCACCACCATGCCTGGCTATTTTTAGAGGCTGAGTTTCACTCTTGCTCAGGCTGGATGCTCCCACCTTGGCCTCCCAGAGTACTGGATTACAGGCCTGAGCCAAAATGCCATTCCTGTAGAACCATGGAAGGAAAATAATAAAGAGAAGGCTTGCTCTGTACAGGGTTTCCCCCCACTGAGGACACGGAGAACACAGGTGTGGTTTAAAAGTGGCTTCCACCTCAGCTGCCCTGTAAATGTTCCTCTCTGGTTAATGACACTATTTTCTTCATCCTTTACATAGTCCTGAAATATCTTCGGACAGCTGTTGTTGGTGTATAGAAATCCAGGGAAAGGAGGTTAACTGAACTTAAAAATAGAAAATTTTAAGAACTAGTTTTCCTACTTAAAATCTTAATGTATTTTATACAGAAACAACATAAATTACATTATCAGGCAAGCCGAAAACAAAGAACAAAAATGTGAACAAGTGGAAAATGAAAGATTAAATAGTATTAATTTTTCACAAAGCTAACATATTTTGATAAGTAAAGCCAACCCAATACAAATTGACAAAGGCCTTGAACAGGTTCGTCAGAGAAAAGTCATTTGTCAGTTCCTGAAGGCATAGTCTACTTCACTGGTGATCAGAATAATTGTAAGTTAAAACAATTTATGGTACCTTTCCCCCCCCCAAAATAGCTGAGATTTTTAAAAACATAATATTAGTCAAGTTGCAATGAAATTTAGTTTTCTCAAAGTGGTAGAGAGGGTATAAAAAGTCACAATCTTTCTAGAGGGCTATACTGGGACTGTGAATGAAGGGTCCTAAAAGATTAATACTGTTACCCATAGATTGCACAGAGAGGAACTGGCCGAAGGAAATAGAGCTGTAGGCAAACATGCATAAGCAAGTTCAGGTAATAATTATAATGCTGAGGGTGAACACTAGAAGCTAATTAAATAAATATTTAAATGTAATAGAATCATGGAAGAAATTTTTGTTCAGCTATATATTATGTGGTCATTCAAAATTGAAACGCTATCAAAGAAAAGTGTGCCCAGAAAAAATTAAGTAGTAAATGCATGGAACAAATCTGTATCAGTCATAGGACTCCGGTTTTGTACAATCATTAAAATATTCACAAAATAGGGCTAGGCATGGTGGCACATGCCTGTAATCTCCACACTCTGGGAGGTTGAGGATCATTTGAGCTCAGGAGTTCAAGACCAGGCCTGAGCAAGAGTAAGACCCCATTTCTACTAAAAATAGAAAAACTGGCTGGGCATGGTGGTGAGCCCCTCTAGTCCCAGCTACTTGGAGGCTGAGGCAGGAGGATCACCTAAGCCCGAGAGTTTGGGGTTTCTGTGAAGTATGATGCCACAGCACTCTACCCAGGGCAACAGAATGAGACTTAAAAAAAAAAATTCATGAAATATACATAATGTTAATGTATATACACCTCTTCTGCTATGCATATGAATTTTTTCCAAACATAGTTTTATAAGAGATAGTAGATAAAATAACATGTTATAGGCCAGGTGCTGTGGCTCTTGCCTGTAATCCCAGCACTCTGGGAGGCCAAGGCAGGTGGATCACCTGAGCTCACAGGTTTGAGACCAGTCTGAGCTACAGCAAGACCCTATCTCTAAAAGTAGCCAAGCATTGTGATGGGCATCTATAGTCCCAGCTAGTTGGGAGGCTGAGGCAAGAGAATCGCTTGAGCCCAAGCGTCTGAGGTTGCTGTGAGCTGTGATGCCATGGTACTCTACCAATGGGTGACAGTGAGACTGTCTCAAAAAAACATGTTATAATAGATATTTTTAAATAGATTATTTCATCTTCATTATCTTTGATCTTGCAAATCAAGATGTGTTCTTTAAAGTGTAGAAATTGTGATTTTTTTTTTCCCCTCATCCCTGCTTTTCCCCTACCCACCTGTACTTACCAAAAGCAAGCACAGACTGATTCTAAAAGGAAAGACCTTATGGAATTTGATTAATCAAATCAATCTATTTCCAAAGGCATAAACAAATATAGAGAACAAAGAAACAATTTATGATATGTTTAATTCCAAAATATGAACTGAAATATTAACATACCCATGCATAATGAGCAGGGCATTGAGTATTCACTGAGCTTTGCTGACCTGTGAAACCTTCTGTGAGGCCTTGTTTGATACACATTGTTGTACTGATTAATCTCCATGCAGACCAAGGGACCGAAGCTTAGGAAGGTTACATGGTGCTTCAGCTACTGAGGTTCAGGATTCAGACTGGGCTCTCCTTCCACCCCATTGAACTTCCTTTAGGCTGGCGGATTTGGTTCAGTCTATTTTTTTGCACTTTGTGTTAACAAAATGTTGTATGTCTAACCTATTTAGGATTCTCTAAATATAGTTAAAGTACTGCTAACATTAAATGCAGATATTTTTTCCAAGATGATAAGCTTGCTTAAAATTGTGGATACCCAATCACTTTCAAACTCTGAAACATGGTTTGCAAAGTTTCTGTGACTATCTAATTAAAATTCACATGGACACTGTTTTTATTCAAGACTATTTCCCAAATGTATGTGGAATAAGTCACCATAGAAGAGTATTACATGGTTGTAGTAAAATAAAAGTTTCACTTGAAAGTTGACTCCTGTTGCTCATATTTAGGGTTCCTTGGGATTTGCAAAATATAAAGGATAGCCTATATTTTCATTAACATTATATTAGTATTTTGATATTTTTTCTGCATGCACTCTTTGATCTAGTTTTACTTTCAAATTATTACCTCCTTCTCTCCAAGCTCTCACAATTCTACACTTTAACCTTTAAGCCTTTTCAAAAAATTGTGCTTTTGAATCATGCTGGCTGGGTCTTCTGAAAAGTTACACTGTATGTCAGCAGATCTCTATACATTTATTTTCCTTTGGGGATGGAAAGAATAAAAAATTCAAATATTCTAGAGATGAATGATCATTCTCAGCATAGGTTTTTCTGGGCTGTGGTATTTTCCCACATCTGTGTACCAGTTACATGTAACCTTAACAGCAAGCTGTGTACCTAGGACAGGCTGTTGCTTCTGTGTTCAGTCTGCAGGAACATTGTGCATTGCACGGTGACATTTTCCAGACGTGGTGCTTTTAAAAAATGCATGAACAATCCTCCAATAGTTAATGTTCGAAAGTTCTGATGTAAACTGAATTTCTAAGGTTTATAATAAAAGTGTTTTTATTAAAAGTTAATAAAATTCCCACCAAAAGGATATGAGAAATTCTTATTCCTAATTCTAGGAATTAGGATACAAAGTTTATTTTCAACTTAATGTCATTAACATTTACATGCTCTCTAAGTTTTATTGCATCCATTGCCTTTTTTTGTCTTTTCTAAAAACATGTTTTCTTCAGTCAAAACTGTCCCTTGTTCTTGGAGTATTTAATCTCGATCTTTTATACCTAGCCCTCTAGTCTCTGTGCTTTTATTTTTTTTTAAACATACTAAAGGGTAAAAAGTTGCAGTAGATAAATTTAAAGCATGAAGTTTCATGACCTGATTTGACACAAATATGACTGATTCTGAAATGCATCACAGCATTGTGTTATAACATCACAAGTGGTGTTAAATTTAGATTCTAAAACTTGATGCCTGGCCTAATACTAACATTTTCTTAAGTTTCCCCCCTCTTAGAATTTTCCTTTGTAATTTGTAAATGAGGCTGAATTTTCCAAAGTTATCATTCTAGTTAGAAAGAGAATTTGACATTTGAAACTTCTAAAGATTACAAAAATTATTGAGCACTCATTGTGGGCCAGGCACTGTTTTAAACTTTAACATATTTGCCGATTCTGTAAACAGCAACCAAGGAATCAAGGGATTTCCTTCTGAAATCAACGACTGTGACTTTGATTCTTGCTCACCTATAGAATCCCAAATGCTGGGTGAAGTCATCAGCATGTATCTTTTGCTTGGAAAATCATTTCTAAATTGCCACAATTATCCCCAGAATTTCTTCCTCCAATTTAATATCTATATTGGTAATGCATGAAAGTAGCCAGGTTTAGAGTTCAATAGAAGAAGCTCTTTACCGTGTGAGGCGCCTTGATGTACAAACTAGACAGACAGAGAATTTTAAATCTAACTTGAGAGCAAAATCTGGTGTATACATACAGATGTTTTATCCTTTTTACTTCCATCTCAGTAAGGCTGTTTCTGTCTTTCTTTTTGGATTAATGTAAGGGTACATCCGATTAAGTTACGGTATTTGTGTTTATGAGGTAGAGTCTGACTTGCAGTTGAACTCTTCACCTAGGAAGTGCCCTAGACACCCACACTGTGCCCGGCAGGTGGGAGCTTACTGACCCCCCACTCCCCCTTCTTGAATTTAATGTGTGTTTCTCTCATTGTGGGCTTATAATTGTTGATCTACTATTTTCAGATTAGTCCTGAGCACATGGGACATTTGCTTTTCCATTCTTGAGATATTTAGGAGAATGTTCTCCAAATCCATCCAGGTAAATACAAAAGATGTAAAGTCTCCACTATTTTTTATGCCTCAATAGTATTCCATAGTGTACATATACCACAGTTTGTTAATCCATTCATGGGTTGATGGGCACTTGGGTTGTTTCCCTGTTTTTGTGATTGTGAAATGAGCTGTAATAAACATTTCAATGCAAATGTCCTTATGATAAAATTGTTTTTATTTTCTTCTGGGTAGATGCCTAGTAATGGGTTTGCAGGATCAAATGGGAGGTCTAACTTGAGTTCCTTAAAAATTCTCCATACTTCTTTCCAAAGAGGCTGTATTAGTTTTCAGTCCCACCAGCAGTGTAAAAGTGTTCCCTTTTCACCACATCCAAACCAGCACCTGTAACTATGGGACCTTATGATGTGGGCTATTCTCATTGGGGTTAGGTGATATCTCAGAGTGAGATATCACTTTTTTTTTTTTTCTTCTTTTTGAGACAGAGTCTCAAGCTTTCACCATAGGTAGAGTGCTGAGACATCACAGCTCACAGCAACCTCCAACTCCTGGAATTAAGCGATTCTCTTGCCTCAGCCTCCCAAGTAGCTGGGACTATAGGTACCCACCACGAACATTTGGCTATTTTTTGGTTGTAATTGTCATTGTTGTTTGGCGGGCCCGGGCTGGATTCAGCACTGGTGTATGTGACTGGCCTCCTAGGTGCTTAAGCTACAAGGCGCTGTTGCATTTTTCTGATTGTCAGGGACATGAGCATGTTTTCATGTGTTTTTTGGCTATATGTCTGTCTTGGGAGATGGGTCTGTTCAGGGATTAATGGAGTTGTTTTCTCTCATTGATTTGCTTGATTTCTTTGTATATTCTGTCCACTAGCCCCTTGTCAGATTCTTGGCATGCAAACATCTCCCATTCTGAAGGTTGTTTATTTGCTTTGTGGATCGTGTCCTTAGCTGTGCAGAAGCTTTTTATCTTGATCATATTCCATTAATTTTTGTTGTTGCTTGTTGCTGCCAATTAGCAATGGGTCTTCTTCATAAATTCTGCCAAATTTCTGTAGCATCAAAGCCCCTCCCCCTTGACCATGGAACCCCTTGACCAAGGAACTGACAGGTTGCTGGCAAAAAGCAAAGCCTCTATACTGTCATCACGAGAGGGAAAGAACACCCTCTCCCCCATGCAAAATGCTGTAGCCATGCTGCTCAGAACAGAGGATTTATGGGAAAAACTTTTTCAGGCTGTAAGTGAGGTCATTAAATAAATACACTTAGTTTATAGCATTTGACCAAAGCACAAAGATGAACTGGTTATAAGCTGAGCTGGAGGATCCAGAGTGTTTGGGGATGATACCTTTAGGTTGGTAAAGTAATTCTACCAGGTAAATGTCATATCTCAGAGCAGTAATTTGAGAGAGAGAATTAGCAAAGAGCTTTTCCTTTCTTTCTTTTTTTTTTTTTTTTTTAGGAAAAATGTGAAATCTTTTCTACCAATAATGTCATAAAACAGATCAAAGCAGGCTGCTCTGTATGAATCAGGAGTAGATTTCTGTGCCCAGCCTAGGACTCCATGGCATACACATTAAATGTCATTGTGGAAATAATGAATATTGCCCCCTTTGTTCATGTGCCCTGTGTTATTCTAAGACTTTTAATGGTTCAGGGATATAAATGAGTTTACTTTTATTTTTTTTTTTTAAATTTTACTTCATTTTTAAAAATAAGAGGTAAACCTCTACAACAACCTAAATTCCTGGCATTATCTCAGATGCAGAGTAGAGATTGGCTTGTGTAAGTGAACTCTGCAAACTTCAGTATTTAACTGATGAAGGCCCAGGGGATATATGTGTCCACATGATAGGGTGGGGGAAGGGGTCTCCCCTAGGTGCCCCATAAAGTGGATCGTGAGTCGTGGCCGCTCACCCAGGTGTGACATGACAATGAAGTTTGTGCATTTCTCACACAAGGGCAAAATAGTCATGTGCCTTGTTAGAAAAAAAAATTACAATGACATTCTCATGTGATCTGAAATTCCATGTAAACACATCTGTCTTTTAAATCTAGAGATGCAGACACCCTGTGTTTCCACCCTCCTGAATACCCATCATATGAGCGGCTGTGAGTGATATCACATTCAGGCTCCACCTGCCAAGTATCTTTCAGACTTATACCGTTAAAATTTTCCTACCAGCATCATGGTAGTTACATTACTTCATAAATATAATCCTCCAATTCAAAAACCATTCAATGGATAATATTTTGCCTTTGCCTTCCAATTTGCTATTCACAAATTGCAGAAATACCTCCATACATTTCCAGAAGTTTCCATGCCTTCCTTTATCCCTGCCCCAGAAGGCCATGAGACATCTTCATTTTTATTTCCTTAAAATTCTAGTGTACTTTTTTTTCTTATTTTCCTTTCTCACCCTTTCTCATTTTTCTATTTTTCCTTCCTGCTTTCTCCTGTCCTTCATTTCCTTCCTCCTTCCCTCCCCCTATTACTAATCCAAGTCCCAGTCTATGACCATTAGTTTATTTATTTGAGACACTGATATGCTGTGCTATCATAGCTCACAGCAACCTCAAACTCCTGGGTTCAAGCGATCCTCCTGCCTCAGCCTGCTGAGTAGCTGGGACTGCAGCGCCCACCACACCCTGCTAGGGACCACAGCTGTCCCCCCACACAGTCCCCTACACTCACAGGTGTGAGCCACTGTGCTTGGCCTATGGCCCTTTACTGTGTACTCTGTGAGAGGCAGAAATCTCAAAACTATCATCAATGTTAAGAAATGCTATTAACATGGAAATCAGTCTGTCAGTGCAAGGTGCCGGGTAGACTCAGAGGGAGGCTGGTAGCATGTCCTGAGGCAGCCAAATCCTGCCTTGTTCTTGGTGCCCTCCCCTCCCTGGGGTCCCACATCACTGGGCATTGGTGGTCAAAAAACATCAGGGCACGGGAGTAAAGGAAAAAATACTCAGGGCTTAAGGTAAATGTTAAAGAAGAGTAGGCGATAAAAAAAAAAAAAAAGAAGAAGAAGAAGAGTAGGGTTAGAAGAAAGCAATGCCAAAAAGAACCCTGCACAGAAAGCAGGTGTGAAGTGTGGGGAGGGGCAGGAGCGTGGCCAGGCGGGGGCTGACTGCAGTCTGGAAGGCAGGTGTTTAAGGGCGCAGCACTCCCACCGAGGAAGGGGGTTCTCTGCAAATTGAAGGAATACAGTTACGTTTGATACAGATGTGATGATATTTCCAATATAAAAATCCTGCTGAAACTGAATAAATGCATTTGAATAAAAGGGTTAATTTTCAAAAATATTACAACTATACATAGCTTCCTTGAAAAGAAAAACATTCCAAAAGTTTAACGTGACACTAAAAATACTGTTATAAAGTCCTATAAGGTAGTGAGTGTCGAACACTCCTGGAAATTGTTTTCTCCTTTTAAAAGTATTTACACATTTTGTTTGTAAAATTAAGTATTTCTGTTTGATGCAATTTAGAATTCTTATCCGGCCACTCATTAGTGGATTTTAAAGAAGTTTTGAATTGTGTCTCACAGTCATTTCTGTCAAATGAAGGTAGTTGTCACTGTCTTTGTGGACAGTCCTGTCCCATCCAGACTGCTGCAGAACCAACCCCTAGGGGATGACTTGCTGTTGATCAGGCTGGTCTCAAACTCCTGAGCTCAGGTGATCCTCCCTCCTCGGCCTCCCAGATTGCTTGGATTACAGATATGAGCCACTCACTATATCTGGCTATGAAAAAAATTTAAAACATAAATAGTTCTTAAAAGGGTCACCAGTCTCAAGAATGATGTAGCCCTAAGGTTCCTAAAATGTTCTGGTTTTGATTCTCTTCTGTATATAGTTTAATATAAACTTTATGTAACTTCAGAGCCAGGATGTCATACACAATTTTAAGCCAATTCCCTCCTACACAGATTAAGATGCTGAGATTGAAAACCTAGTGTACGACTCCCTATCCACAGCTGTTACTGTGTCTCTCAGCAATGAGTTGTTAGCAAAAGAATGAAAAGATCCTATAACACTGGTTGACTTTCCATAAGATGATAATTATTTCCTGCTTAAAAATACCCAATACAACAATTCACACATGTGAACAAACTAATAATCTTATAAGTAATTATTTTTATGTATCACTGAATTCCTTAAGTGGTCATTTGGGTGCATAGTATGTTTTTTCCAGATATAACGATAGATTTATTCAGAACTTTCTAGAATTCGTCTACTATCTAACAATCAGACACATCCATGCTCTCTTCTGGAACACTATGAAATACTATTTTTATGTCACCTCTCACTTGTAATTTTATCCTTTGAAAAATCTGAAAATGAAAGCACAGATCTTGGGCAGAGCAGAATAAAAGGGAGACGGGGGGGTGGGGTAGGGGGGCAACCCCAGCACTTTCCAGACAGATGAGCACGGGCACCTGCAGGGAGAGTTCCAGAAGATTCAGTAGTAGCTGGAACAATGACCATAACACAAAGTCTTCCCCCTCCTGTGTCTCCGCTCCTGTCCCACTCTGAGTAAAATTCCTCGCTGAGGAAAGCCTACAGCCCACACAGGTAATGCATGACCCGGTCTCTGTCCCTTAACGGGCATCCTGAGTGTGCCAATGAATGATGTCTTGTCTCCACCACTCTGCCTCTTGCTGTGAGTGGTGTGGATAGAGAAGACAAAATTATTTTTGGAAATTGAAATAATCGAATCTGTTTCTCTCAAGCAGTTAGAAAAACGTCAAAACCACCTTCCAAAATAATAATAATAATGATCAGGAAGCTAAATCTTATACTTGAAACTGCTCAACAAAATATTTTTACCTAAATCTTTTAAACTGAGTATAGACTATTTGCTTTCTGGGCATACTGTTCTGTTTATAAACTTTCCAAGATTTGGACATATTAACTATGGTGAGCTTACAGCATTTCCTCAGCTTTATCCTTTAGATCAGTATCTTGGGAGTCTTTCACAGTTTGTGAACATTCTCACCATAATTTTTTTAACTTTATTGCCAAATAACATTTGGTAATACTCTAAATAATCATTCAGCTTTATCTCTAGTCCATCAACTCACTGAAGATGAGCTGTGTCAAAGCGGGATTTTTATGTTCTGCATACAATTGTTGGCAGGTGCTGCTAATGATGTGTTATTTTATTTTTGGCCGGGGCTGTGTTTGAACCTGCCACCTCCGGCATATGGGGCTGGCGTCCTACTCCTTTGAGCCACAGGCACCGTGCTACTCTTGCTTTTGGTCAAGATAATTACGTCTCCAGGAACAAATCTAAATGGCATGCTTCTGGCTTTCTTTTTCGGTCTAGTGACTTCTTCGTTTTTGGTTTACTGATATACCAAGAGAAACTTATGGTCAACACAGAGCTTGGATTGTCTTTTAATCTGATAACACGAGTTACTGTATCAGGTTCTAATATTCTTTTTGGGGCCTCAGGTGCTTACTGACAGTTTTTTTCTGATTTTGCTAAGAAAGTAATCTATTTTAAATGTATCAAATCTAAAATTGAATCGACAAACAGTAGCAGATTACACAGATAATGTTTGCTTTCATTTTGGGCTCAAAAGAGATGAAAAATGACAAGCTGAACCTGAGCTGACTTTCAAAGATGATGGACATTTTATGCACGATGGCTTGTGGTCCTGTCAGATGAGAAGGCTATTTTGATTCTTACTTTCCTTCTGTGATCACTCCTGAATTTGTTCTTTTGAAGAGATTTTAAAGAAATCTAGCTGTTGTGAAATTCATTTTTTTCTTGTTCTCAAGTTTGAAAACTGTGCCGACCTTAGCCAGTCTGAACATGCAGCGTGTGTATGTTGTCAGCGGGAGTCAGCTTGAGTGAAAAATAGGAAGATGGTCCATAAATCTATGAGAGTTTCACAAGTCTTTTTTTTTTTTGAGTACGTAAAAAATCTTCATGAACTAGATGTTAGTGTTGCACAGAGCATTTAATTGGAATTTAGTAAAAATATTGCATGTGAAACCTTTTTAAAAAGTACTAAAAACACTCAGGGTATTTTTTAGGCATCAACCTCCTAATGAAATATTTATGTTGTAACAAAACAGATAGGTAAGAGATACTAATATTTGGTATCCCTAAACCAGTTAAAAATATTTTTGTTGACATAGTAAGTTTGCTGCCTTGAAAAGAGTTAGTTACTACCTTCACATTCTTGGGTAGAAGTTTTCTCCTTTCAGGACTAACTATTTTTATACAGTAGCTATGTCACTCTAGCATATAACAAGTCAACAAACCACACATTTGGTTGTATTCATACAGGCAAAATATTAGTATTTGTTCCCAGAGAGAAGTTTTTTTTTTTTTGTAGAGACAGAGTCTCACTTTATTGCCCTTGGTAGAGTGCCGTGGTGTCACACAGCTCACTGCAACCTCCAACTCCTGGGCTTAAGCGATTCTCTTGCCTCAGCCTCCCGAGTAGCTGGGACAACAGGCGCCCACCACAATGCCGGCTATTTTTCTGTTGCAGTTTGGCTGGGGCCGGGTTTGAACCCGCCACCCTCAGTATATGGGGCTGGTGCCCTACGCACTGAGCCACAGGTGATGCCCTTTTTTAAAAATGAAGCATTGCTCTTCGTTTGGGTAGCTGAACTATTTCCTTGGTGGCATATGTCAACATTAAATATTATTCCAGTTTACTTTAAATGTAATAGGAAGCACTACTTTAGCTTGCAAGAAGTATTTTAGCTGATCAGAAGTTGTTAAATATTTGGAAAAGATTCTGTTTGAGAAAGTATTTTAAAGCCTTTTTCATATTGAAGGATTTTCTACCAAGGTTAAGGGTTTTCCCAACTCACTAACTTTCAATCCCGTGGATGTGCTGAGTGGACTATCTGTATTGATTCACTTGGTTGTCAATTGAAAAGCACATGTGACGAAATGTTTACAATCATTAAAATAGTAAGAGATGAATTTAAACAAATGTGATAGCACACTGTTGCTCCTCTGCAACTTTCCTTTAAAGCAGTGGTTCTCAACCTGTGGGCCGCGACCCACGGGAATAGTATTAAAGGGCTGTGGCGCTAGGAAGGTTGAGAACCACTGCTTTAGAGGATCACACGTCCTCATAGCAACCAAAAACCTGACATCTGGTTAGAGAAAAAGAAAAAGGGCAGTGGGAAATGTTTTTGGGATTGCAGTTTTTGCTTACTGCATAAGATGGCAATCGACTGAACTTACCAGCTTATAATACAATTATTTTATTTTAAACATACTTTGCATGATATAAAAATATTGATCACAGTGAGCTTTACCAATTGTTATTGCTACAAAAATGAATGCAGAAACAATATTTTTAGTGGAAATAAATTATATAGTCATTATTTAAAAAAAAAAAACCACAAGAGAAAAACTTCAGCTGTTGTGTCACTGGCACGACACCAGCCCTTGTAAGAGGCCTCTGCAGATGGGCTGCGGTCCTTTTCTGTGCCGGTACCAGGTGATTTAGGAAAGAAAGTCCTTGTTACCTCGGGCCCCCAGGTCTCTCAGTTCACAGACAGGTTTAATGTGGCAATACAGTTTTCCATGACAGAAAAATGACGAACTGGACAATGGTCCAGTCTAGCTCATATGTGGCCTTTTCCAGTATGAGGGGACGCAGCGACACACCTCTTCACTAAACGAAAGTCCCAGCTCACAGGACTTCAGTCGGTTTGCGCACGGCCGTCTGTAACAACTGAAGAGACAGAGGAACAGGCTGTCGTTAATGATCAAGGCAGTAGATGCGCTACGCCACCAAGGTACCTTTGTGTTTTTCTAAATTTCAAACTAGAATAAAATTCTAACTGCATCATAAAATTGTTCAGAGGTTTGTAAAAGTTTATGGTTAGAATTACAATAGTTAAGAGGGAAGGAAAGCCCTTAAACAAACATCTTGCTTGCTGATGGAAAGATGGTGCACAGCAACCGGCACTTCTTTTGAAGTGCTCTCTGATTTATGGGTGAAAGGAACAGAAATTTCAAGTGAGTATTTAAAACCGGCTGCTTTACTGTGATCACATGAAACCTGGCAGAATTTACTGGAGTGTGGGACTTGTAGGGGACCCAGATGTTAGGCAATGAGACCCAGCCACCTTGGAGGACTGCAGTCCCCAGGGGCCAGCCTCATGCCGTCTCCAAGGTTGTCTGGATGCACCATGGTGCTTCGCTGTCCCTCCTCCACCTGGGCTCCAGGTGAAACAGATGCCTGAGGCAGGGAGTGAGAGGGACTGTGTCCCCTGGACTTCAATTCCCAGTAGTCATGAAAAGGGTAATTCCCAGCGTCAGCAGGCTTACTGCTCCAGTGAATGAACCTATCTTTGGGGAGCTGGGGCAGGAACAGGCCTAACATGGGGGAAATGACTACTGTCACCAGTGGGGCCTGGGTCAGGCCTCTGTTGTGCTTTGTTGGGAGCAAACCCAGTCTCATGCGAGCTTAGCATTGGCTCAAAAATACCACAATTTGTCTTTCAGAACTTATTGGCCTATTCTGACAGGCGACTGGTAGATTTAGTTAAGGCAACTGCTTTTGGCTGAGAATGTATTTCCAGGAAGACAAATGAATACTATTTCTGAAGGCGTCGTACCTGCATGTCTGATGTTGGAACTTCTTTCCTTTTAAGAAGCATTTCTGGGGATTTTCTGTACATTCACAGGCACATTTTGCAGGATTTAGGGGTTGATTTCTTGGGCATGTTCTTTTACATATACATTGGCACGTGTTCTCATCAAATTCTCTGTTGGCCCCGCATGAACTGGGGAAAAGTTTGTTTTTACAGACACACTGGCATGAGTTTCTGTCTAGTTCTTTGTGGGGTCCGCAGCCAGAAGGTCGAAGCCCCCCTCTGCAGACACACTGGCACGTCTCTTCATCCAGCTCCTTGTCTGGCCCACAGACATCACGGAATCCCTCGGCGGAGTCTAGACAAACACAGTGAGAGCATCTTTACCTTACTTGGTTCTGGGTGTGGCAAGAGAATTAAAAAGCATTTAAAAGCACATTCCTTTAATTTTCCATTAAAGAGTAGTGTGCAAACATGGCTATGTTTCTTTACAAAACAATTTAAATGATGTCAACAGGAAGTAGAAAATGTCTTCTCTTTTTAGTCATTTAGCCAAAGAATGATGTTGTGAATATTGTCAATGTGATTTTAATATTAAAATGTGTTTGTTGAAATGCAGCCCCTTTAGCATTTAGTCTTTGAAACACCATTCTGCTTACCATCTCCGATGTCTGAGGCAAAAATAAAATCCTGCTGAGCCAGGCATCGGCAGAAGCGATCATCCCACTCGTACTCTGCAGGGCACGTCCTGTTGGCCACCTGACACCTTTGGAGAGACAGACGGGGTGAAGAAAAAGTGTGGCTGATACGATGACAGGGTCATCTCTTTCCTCATGTATGTGTTACAAAGCAACACGTACTTGCCCCAAAGCTTTTAGAAATGTAAGAACATATGAAACTCCGAAGTTCCCTCTCAAACTAACTCCACTCACACCTGCTGTCAAATTCTAGTCCTAGAGGTGACCACTGTGCGCGGATGGACTTCACGTCATTATGTAGACTTGCATCTTTTTAAGGCAAGTATGTCTATTTGTATAATTACAGTGTGTTAGTCTGTGGGGAAAAATGGGGTAATACCTTTTGTATTACTCTGAAATTTCTTTTCTACTAAATAACACATTATAAGCGTCTTTACATGTTATTGCATAAAGGTTTATGGCATTATTTTTAGCCTGGCACGGTGGCTCACGCCTATAATCCCAACTCTTGGGAGGCTGAGGCAGGTGGATTGCTTGAGCTCAGGAGTTTGAGACCAGCTGAGCAAGAGCAAGACCCGTCTCTAAACATAGCCAGGCGTTGTGGTGGGTGACTGTAGTCCTAGCTACTCAGGAGGTTGAGGGAAGAGAACGGCTTGAGCCCAAGAGTTTCAGGTTGCTGTGAGCTGTGATGCCACAGCACTCCACCCATGGTGACAAAGTGAAACTGTGTCAAAAAATAAATAAATAAATAAATAATAGATGTGTCTTTACTTTATTAATCTCTTTGGGTAACTATTTTAAGTCGCTTCCAATTGTTGGCTTTTTCAAATAAATCTGTCCAGGCCATGTTAATGCCAATTTATGCTCTGTGCTCACTAAAATGGTACGAGAGGCAATGTCTGATGTTTTTTGTGCCCTTCCTTTTCCCCATTCCTCCTCCTGTCTAAGACTTAGAACACACAGACTCTTATCAGTGCCAAGAAGGACGCCCCACTGTCCACTGCGGTCTGACCGTCCCAGGAGCCCTCATGTCTCAAGGAGGGACAGGTGACATGGGCTCAGCCTGCTCATTTTCTCCTCCACCCCTGGAGAAAGTCCTCCCTTCAAGCAGCCCTAATTCTGTGTTGGAAAATGGCATTTAGAGGCTATCACTTGGGATTCAATGGCATCCAATTACATTACTTCTAGGTACTTCCAGGGGAAGAACATTTCCTAGAGTTTACCCAATGGAGGGGGTTTTGGATTTTAATGGAGTGTATGTGCGTATAAAATCTCTCAAGGCCTCATTTTTCAACTTATGTTGGTGCAGACACCAGTGGAAATATTTATTTACATTCTTTGAACTCAATATTATAAACACCATTATGTGATGAAGAGTGCTGAGCTGCAGGACAGATTGGCAGACTCTGAGAATCATGTGTGGACATCCTAAAACGGACACTGAGTAAAGTAAACAGGATACGGATTTGGATCTGCTAAGAAAGTTTCACAGGTCACAGCCAACGGAATGATACACCTTTCTTATTTTTGTTATTATCTTTTGTCTCAAAAAAGTCTTCCTCTGTGGCAGTGGGTATGATCACAGCTCACTGTAACCTTGAATTCCTGGGCTTCCGTGAGCCTCCAGCCTCCTGATTCACTGGAACTACAGGTGTACACCACCACCATAGCCTCACGATGTGGGCCAGGCCAGTCTTCAACTCCTGGCCTCAAGGGACTTTCCTATCTCAGCCTCTCACAGTGCTGGCATTATAGGTGATTTCTTTTTTAATAATTACATTAATATATTTTCCAGCTTTGCCAGGCTCAGTGACTAACACCTGTAATCCCAGCACTCTAGGAGTTCAAGACCAGCCTGAGCAAGAGCAAGACCCCACCTCTACTGAAAGTAGAATATAAATAAAGATATTCAGTATTGATTCACTTGGTTATAAGTCCAAAAGTATCACGGGCTAAAATTAACCAATAAATTCACTACTATGAACTCTGAGGAACTTGTCTGCGACATCTTTCCTTACTTTGCTCTCTTTCCCTCACCTGCAGTATATTGACTTCCTTATAGAATACTATCATTAAAGAAAATACTTTATTTAATAGAATACTACATAGCTATTAAATGAACAAGGCCTACATATGCTAATATGATTACATCTTTAAAACACAATGCCAAGAGAAAAAGGTGAATGTCAGTTCTTTACCCTGATTTAAAACACTCAAGGCTGTACTATAGCATCTCTTGTGGTAAGTTAATAGATCCAGATGTCATAAAAAGAGCAAAGCAAGAGTGAGACAGACCCAACTTCAGGGCCGTGGTTTCCTTGGGAATGGCACTACCACAGTGGATCGGGTTGGATCTTGAGTAAATATGACAAAATAGTCTTTGAATTAGAAATTGAAGGGGAAGGGTACATTGTGTTCTTTACTATGTGTATATGTTTAATTTTAAAGAAGTTAAAATAAAGAAAAAATACATATGGTGCCATATATACCATAAAGACTGACATCAGCCAGTCATGGGAAGACAATTATTATCACACGTTCTCATGCGTGTGTGGGAGCTACGGAAGTTGATCTCACAGAGGTAGGAAGTAGGGTGATCTAGGTTAGAGGCTGGGAAGGATTGGGCAGCGAAGAGATGTTAGTTAGCGGGCAAAAAATACAGTTAGAAGAAATAAAGTTCTGCTGTTCAATAGCACAGTAGGTGACAATAGTTAATAACAACTTACTGTATATTTTAAAAGTGGAGAAAAGATTTTAAATGTTTCTAACATTAAATGAATGTTTGGGATGGTGGACGTCCACCATAAATACACACGCAAAATTATGTCTCAATGAAAAAACAAAAAATGCAATTATGACCACACCCCAACAGGGATTATATCCAAACGAACTGAGTCTGAACATCTGCTTTGCTACTTTTCTAGTTGTGTGATGTTGAGAAAATTTACTTCCTGTGGTTCTGGTTCTGGTATGTAAATGGGAATTTGGTTCACACTCCTTCGTCAAAACCCTTCTCCCTCTGTGCTCCTAGCACTGGATAAACTATTAAAGAATAAACATACGTCCCCATGTCCTACTCTGCAGGGTCAGTCCTGGTCTTTCCGGGCTATTCTGATATTTGACCTCTCACCACTTCTTCCTTCCCTGTCTTTATGGGCTTGGAAATAATTTTTCTTTCCAGCTTTTATCCTAATTGTCTGCTCTCTTGCAGAGACTTTACCAATTCTCCAGTTTCTTAAAACCTTCATCTCCCCCTGGTTCCACCTGTGGTTCCTCCTCTTACTTCTGTATTTCCCTTGGTTATCATCAAATCTTCCAGCCATTCTACCTACCACTCGAGTTTCTTAGGAACGCTGCAGGCAGAGGCCAGTCCTCCTCCTGTACTGGTCCTCCCTGTGAGCAGGGAGCCTCCATCTTTGGGAATTGCATCCACTGTTCCGTCCCACTGCTCCCTGTGTCATTCCCCAAGCAGTGCCCACTTCCTATGTTTTCTTGGATTTCAGACACCATTGCTCTTTTCTTTCCACCTCCCTTTTCACTGCCATGGCCTCCATCCTAACTACATCTCTCTTGGGTTATTCAAAAGGCTTCCTCCCCAATTTTCCCACCTCCTGTACACACATCACCTGCGATTGAGTTGTTCTTTCTGAAATGCAAACATGCAACTACCACACCCTACAGAGACATTTTAGGAGACTTTAAGAAAAGGCCCAAAGGCCCAAAAGGTGGTGGCACTTGCCTGTAACCCTAGCACTTTGGGAGGCCGAGGCAGGAGGATCGCTTGAGCCCAGGATTTTGAGGTTCAGTGAGCTACGATGACACCACTGTACTTTAGCCCAGGTGATAGAGCAAGACCCTGTCTCAAAGGAAAAAGCTCATCCATGGCATGGCATATGAGGTCTGACAATAAAGTTCACAAACTCATCCTAGAAAAGGGCTTTTAAGGGTGGACCAGGTCCTGGTGTGGGTGCGCAGCTTCCCCCAAGGAAGGACCTTGAAGGTGACCGTTGTGACAGTCAGCAGTGACATATGGCACTTTGTCTAGAAGGAGTTCACCAACTTAAGTGTCCGACCTTGTATGTGACTCTGCTGACCTCTCTGGACTCACGTACGTCCCTTCTATTCCCCCTACATAGTCACACTGCTATCCTGATTCCAGTTATTTGCTTACACGCTAGACTCAAGCATGACATTTCTTCTGGAGCAGCGATTCTGTGTTTCTCTTATTTATATACTCAGGGCCTGGTGTGATATTAGTACCTAGTTGGCCCACAAACGCTGTTCAGAGGGGCTGAGTGGAGCACAGCCATCTCTAAGCACTTAATGGAAATATCTGCCTGTACTCTGGTGCATGGATTCCTGTGGTCAAGGAATTATATTCCTCTTTAGTGCCCGAGATTTCCTAGTACAGGGTTCCACAGACAGAAGACATGACAGAATTATCAGACATGACTCCTGCCACAGACAGCCCCAGGTGGCCCTGCTGCATCGGAGATGGCTCTGCCCAAACAGATGGGGCCCAGAACACAGGGAGCTCGGTGTACAGAAAACATAGAAGGAGAGAGCTGTAGAGAAGGAAAATCATCTGTGAGCACAACGTATGAATGTTGACAGGGAACAGCTGCCCCTGCTGGAGCAAATCGCTCCTACCTCTGAGATGAGGACAACTCTGACACTGGGACTGGGAAGTTTTTCTATGAATACTAGAGATGCTCTAAGATACCAGGGAGAAAGCGTGCATGTCAGAGATAAAATGACTTGAATTTTTATCTTTTTCTGGCAGTTTTTTAGCTCTTTAGCATTGTGCACATTAAGACTCAATTTTCTCGTTTGTAAGACGTTCTTAGAAACTGCAGCCACGGTTTATCTGGTGCCTGCTGTGTGCCAGGCACTGTGCTCACGCATAACACTGGCTGCTGATCATACACCTCACAGTGCTCCTGAGAGCAGGGGTCATTCCCATTATGTGACACTGTTCGGTAACGTGGGGGTAACATATATATCTGTACAAGGTTGCTGAGCTGATTATGAGGGTTAGGTTATAAACACTACACTATTAAATGTAACATTCTTAATTTCGTATCATTTTACAGATGAGAAAGGTTGAGTGTACCCTCCCAGGCCCGTGCTGTAAGGTGTGTCCTGAACGCAGGCCCGCAGCAGGGTCAGTGGGAGCGCGAGATTGTGTGTGGCACATGATGATAAAACCTGTGTCCCTTCTCCGACTCCAAGTGCTCTGCGTCAGAGGCAGCCAGGGTCATCTCTGTCCTCCCAGGATCTGGAGCATTCTTTGTCTATCTTTGTGATTTGACAGATAGTTTATGGATGACCCATTTTACAAAAGAGTCCTTTAATGACTGAATTTTACTTCTTTACAAACAATGCAAATCAATTGCTACTTTGTGTATGTAATTTGATATATTACAATTTATTTTAGTAGATAAATTACTTTTAAACTCTCCTGGCAAATATGGGTATAAAGTTATATTAGCTGCTAATAGATTTAACATTTTCAATTTAACTTTTAACTTAAAAATTTTGTCATTATAACCCTACACTGAATAACAAAGGAAACAGCTTACTTCCTTTTTATGTATAAAGCACAGATACACACAGCTTAAAGAGATACACAGCGTATTTGTTGTATTAAAGCTTCATGGGGGAAGTGATTAGAAAAAATGTTTATAAAAGAAACCGCAGCGGTGTGCCAATGAAAGCTGAGCAGCTCTGCTATGGGGGAAAGACTTTCAAATGGTAATTGGTTTTTGTTTTATACTTAGATATGACTGACTATATGTAAATTAATGTAGTTATCTAATTTTAAAATTATGTATTGTACTACATATATACATGCTATATGTAAAATAGACTGCAATACACATATGGGTTTAGAATACAAAATGTATTTCTTATAGATAGTGGTGGAAAAAAACCTACTGGACAAGTAAATGAGTCAGACTCGCATCTTAACAACCATCAATCCACCCTTCAATGACACCTTTTCTAAGCCACACACTTGCTAAGAGCTGCACGACATTCAGGGTTCCATTCAGCCCCCTCTATATCTTTACAGTTCTTATATAAGCAAACTCAAGCTTGGAGACATGAAATACCAAGCCGATCATAAACAGCTAATCAGGGGCCAACCTGAATTCAGATCTGGCTTTTACTCCAAGGCCAGGCTCCTTTTTGGTACAGCCTTCTGTTTGTTGACATCCAGCAGCATTTAGGATAGCAGTTATGTGAATAAATAATGAAGAAAATGAAACATGCCAAATGTTCTGAAAGGCAACTGGACGGTCTTCTGTTTTATTTCACAAGCCAGTACTACGCTGCTTACCCACAGCTGTGCCTGTGCCTGCTTCATCTGTGAGGGAAGGTGAATTCTAGACCTGGCCCCCGGTGACTGCTGGGATGGCTGATGAGATGATGCATAACCAGGGTGAGTGCAACAGCTCCATTATTTTTTGTTTTTTAAATAATTTTATTGAATCATAATTATGTACATTGGTGCAATCACAGGGCACGATTCATATACATTCAGAAATATTTTGATCATACTGTTACAGATATCCTTCATGGCATTTCCTTGATCACTATATAAAGACATTGATACTCTAC
>CAUYON010062108.1:0-16301 GCA_963573935.1 Arctocebus calabarensis
AATTCCATCTTTTCCTCCATTGCGCTGATCTTATTTGCTATCCAGACTCTGCATTCAACTTCTGACATCTCAGCCATTTGTTTATGCAAGGGATCTTGTGCTGTATCTACCTTGTCATTCCTTGGGGGAGTTGATCTACTCAGATTATTCATATTGCCAGAGTTTTTCTGTTGATTCTACTTCATGATTATTTTTTACTGTTGCCTATGACCATCCTCAGAGTTGGGGAGGTGTCTTTCCCAGATCAGACCCGGGCAGGATCACTCTGTTGTTGCTGGATTGTTGTAGGGAGTGACCCTGTTTAGCTCCTCTGGGATTGCCCCACCCAGGAAGTTCTGGCTTCAGGAGCAGCTCCGGAGTGTAGCATGCCCAGATCAAACAGCAGGGTGTGGGATGGGGCATCTGGTGGCCTTTGCAAAGGGAGCCTGTGCCTCCAGCAGTCTCTGGCTTGGAGGAGGGCTCCAGAGAGAGGGCAGTGGGCCTGGGGCATGGATTGGAGCCAGGCAGGGTCCCAGCAGGTGGCAGGCCGAAGCAGGGCGGGGCACAGATCAGCACCATGCAGGAGTCCTGGCAGAGTTCCTGTCCACTACTGGCAGTGGGCCAAGAACCAGCAGGGTGCGAGTCCAGGCTGCAAGGGATTCCTGGTGGACTGGACTTTCTGGCCACTGTGGGCTGCGGGCCTGGGGCATGGATGAAAGCCAGGTGGGCTGTTGCCGGGTGGGGCACAGATCGGTGCCAGGAGGAAGCCCCAGCGGACTTCCTGGCCACTGCTGGCAGCTGGTCAATGCCCTCTTGGGTTCCAATGAGGCAAGCAGAGGGTCCAGTAGAGTGGAGTTCCAGGCCTCTGTGGGCAGACCTGGGGCACGGATCAGAGCTAGGCGGGGGTCCCAGCAGGCAGCTGGCCAATGCTCTGTGGGGCACAGATTGGTACCAGGAGGGAGTCCCAGTGGACTTCTAGGCCACTGCTGGTGGTGGGTTAAGGCCCAGCTGGGTGCCAATCAGGCCACGTGGGGGTTCCGGTGGAGTGGGGGCCTGGGGCACAGATGGGAGCCAGGTGGGGGTCCCAGTGGGTGGCAGGCCAAGGCCCAGTGGGGCACAGATCGGCACCAGGAGGGAGCCCCAGCGGACTTCCTGGCTGCTGCTGGTGGCAGGTCAAGGCCCGGTGGGTTGCCCATCGGGGCCATGCGGGGGTCCCAGCAGAGTGGAGTTCCTGGCTGCTGTGGGTGGTAGGCCTGGGGCACAGATCAGAGCCAAGCAGGATTCTTGGTGGGCAGCAGGCCAAGGCTGGGTGGGACATAGATCAACACCACGTGGGAGTCCTGGCGGACTTCCTGGCCACTTCTGGCAGCAGCTAAGGCCTGGTGGGGTTCAAATCGGGGCACCTGGGAGTCCCCACGGTGTTCCTGGCCACTGCTGGTGCAGGCCAAGTCCTGGTGGGGGTCTTGGCGGAGTTCCTGGCTGCTGTGGGCGGGTGAGGCCCGGTGGGGCACAGATCAGAGCAGCGCAGGGGTCCTGACAGTGTCCCTGGCCTGGGGGCTGGTGGGGGCTTAGTGGGGCTCCAGAGTCTCTTACCTGGCTGGCCGCCTGGTCTAGCAGATAAGGATGGTGGGTGCTGCTCAAGTCCTTCTCCCTCAGTTTCAGGAGAAGTCAGGCTTCTGGTGCATCAGGCAACAGGGGAAAGTAGTCTTGGAAGTTCAAAATGGCAGAAAACTTTAGTTCAGTTTTTCGGCCTGAAGCTTGGTTTCTGGAAGTTGCGGCTTGCCCCAGGGGTGACCTGCAGTTATCACTTCTCTCCTCTCTCTTTCTTGGCTGGGCTTCCAGTCTTTAGCTCAATTAGGCAGTTTCTGGAGGTTATCTTTCCTTTTAATAAGGAGCCTCTGTCAGAAGCTGCTTCCAGTCCGCCATCTTTCCCCTCCCCACCCAACTTACAAGATTTTTAACTTAATTCCTTACTTTGTGATGGTACGAAAATGATGTACATTCCTCAATAGAACATAGATAAATTATGAGATTTTCAACACTTTATTTGTAAAACAGGCTTTGTGTTTGACAATTTTGTTCAACTGTAGGCTAATGTGAGTGTTCTGAGCATATTTAAGGTAGGCTAGACTAAGCTATGTAGTCTAGTAGGTTAGGTGTACTAAATGCATCTCCAACTTGGAATATTTTCAGCTTACAAAGATTTTATTGGATATAGTCCAATAAAGAGCATCTTAGTTTTAATGGATATTGGTAGGCAGGAAGGCTAACAACAAATAATCCACTGCCTTCCATCTAGATAAATGGTAACAATGTAACTCCTTGTCCAGTGAAGTTAGGCTGGGTCATGTAACTTTTATTGGCCAATAAAATATGAAGGTAAATGACATGTGTCACTTTCCAGTCAGAAAACTTTAAGAATCAGGGCTACATCCTCTTCCCCCAGACTCATCTATCAGGAATTCTCTAGGCCAGTGTTTTTCAATCTTTTTTTATCTCACCACACACTTGAACCTATAGTTAAGCTTCAGCTGCACACTTATGTTGATCAAATAAAAGAAAAAAGAATATACTTATTGTGCTTTGAACTACTTTCAAAAATAATTTAATTAATGATCTTTAAAATTTTTCACAGCTAGCCTGGTGTGGTGGCTCATGTCTGTAATCCTAGAACTCTGGGAGGCTAAGGCAGGTAGATCACCTGAGCTCAGGAGTTTGGTACCAGCCTGAGAAAGAGTGAGACACCATACCTAATAAAAATAGAAAAACTAGCCCAGTGCTGTGGTGTGTGCCTGTAGTCCCAGCTATTCAGGAGGCTGAGACAAGAGGATCTCTTGAGCTCAAGGATTTGAGGTTGCTGTGAGCTATGATGATGCCATGGCACTCTACTCCAGGCAACAGAGTGAGACTCTGTCTCCAAAACAAAAACTCATGGCACACCTAAGATGCTCTCATGGCACAGGGGTTGAAAATCACTGCTCTAGACACTGGAGAGTCCCTCAGACTGCCCAATCAGGACAGTGTGGAGCAGATACTCTAGCCTATTCTTGGTGAACATACAGCATGAGCAGGGAAAAATCTGAAACCGTGATTTGGGAGTTATATTGTTGTCATAATCGACCCAAACCATTCTGACTAACACAGGGACAAGGTACTATAAATGCTTTTCATACCAGTACACAGAGAGTATGCCCAAATGCAATACATAAGTTATTGATAGTGTAGATTTGGCCCTGTTAAACATTCATGTGTTTGATTCTAAATTTTCCTGGGGTCAAAGGATGCTCACTGCATAAGTAATCATTTCAAACAATTTTGGAGTTATCGTCAACTATGTTTTAAACATTTCTGTTTCCCCCAAATTTATATATTGAAATCCTAACTCCCAAGGTGATGATAATAGGATGAGAGCCCAACTGGGAGGCTCTTCCCTAATTAATAAGATTAGTGCCCTTGTAAAATAGGCCTAAAGGAGTTTGTTTGCTCATCTATCATGTGATGACACAGCTAGAAGGCACTATCTATGAACCAGAAAACCAGCCCCCACCAGAAACTGGACATCAGTACCAGAATGGTAAGAATAAATCTCTGTTGTTTATAGGCTATGCAGTATAAGGTATTTTGTTGATGGTCTAAGACATTCTCCAAAGTAATATATTAGGATGTCTTCCAAGTTTGCTGATATTTCTTAACCTGAGACAGTAGGAAGGAAGTAAAATCTTTAATAGGGAAACTTTTTTCCATGAGTCTAAATGCCAGGCTTTCTGTACTATGTTGTGAGCTCCAAAGTTTAAAAAGGACTTTAGACACAAAGCTCATGAAACTAATTTTGAGTTCCATCTGTATTTAACTTTCAAGTCATATTTTTGTAGTCCACAGTTCCCACCTGGTGATTGGGTCTACCTAATACAATGTATTCTGTTTCAACTTATTTTCAGGGACTTTCTACCTCTTGGAAGATCTCTCATATCTCCTATATAATTCTAGAATTATATCCTAATTGCATTTTGTGTACTGCAGGACAATAGTTGGCTCTATCACAACTTCTGAGATTTGCTATAACATCTATCTAAGCCTATTCTGACTAATAGCGGGACAAAATTCTCTAAGCTGCTATAAATGCTTATAATACCAGTGCACACAGAGTATGCTCAAATGCATGGCTGGCAAGCATTTATGTATATAACCATTTTCTGATTTGCAAAGTTTAATAACATGTGGCTATATTTCATAGAACTTGCAGCACCTCAGACTCTATGGCACCATTATTAGATAACTAGTAATAAATATATTCTCTTTATGTCCACTGTGATGGTTGCTTTTAGTGTCGATTTGAGTCTCCCACAGTACACCAATATTTGGTCAAATATCATTCTGGGTGTTTCAAGTGAGAGTGTTTTTAAATGACATTGACATTTAAGTTGGTGAGCTTTGAGTAAAGCAGATTGCCTCCCACAAAATGGCATCAATCAATGAACTGAGCTCTGCATACGACAAGACTGACCTTCCCCTGAGCAAGAGAGAAATTCTCCAGCAGACTGCCCTTGGACTTCACCTGTAGCATTATCCTTGGTAGCAGACTGCCTGCTGAATCAAGCTAAAACATCAACTTTCTTGGGACTCCAGCATGCCAGCCCACTCTGCAGAATGTTTTTTAAGTTTTAATTCAGGTTAATATAAAAGTACAAATAATTAAATTACATTATTTGTATTTGTCAGACCAAGTCCCAGTTGTAGCTGAATCCTTCACCCAGGCTGTGTGCTATGTATTCTTACATTGTGCCCACTAGGATAGGGCTTACCAATCACCCTTATCCCAACCCCTCACTTGAATTTGTGTTTTTCTTTCATGTGAGCATGTAGTTGCTTTTCTATTGGTTTCATATTAGTATAGAGTATACTGGATAATTGCTTGTCCATTCTTAAGATATTTTACAAGGGAAAATGTTCTTCAACTCCATCCAGATTAATACAAAAGATGTAAAGTCACTATCATTTTTATGGGTGAATGGTATTCTATGGTATACATATACCACAGTTTATTAATCCATTTGATTTCACATGTTGGTGCTTGTGGGTTGAGCTGAAATAAACATTCTAGTGCAAATACCACCCTATAGATATTGTACTGGCTAATCTTTAATCATCTGAGCCAATTTCTTATAATAAACGTGTGTGTGTATTTACATACACACATTTTGTTGGTTCTGATTCTCTGGAGAACCTTAATATATCTATATTTTCCCTAGTGTCCCCTGGACCTTTGAGTTTGTTCCTATTTGTCTGAGCTTTGAAAGGAAGCAGATTTATCTTTTATTAATATTAGGAAGAGGTCTGAGTTTGATGGAAAATTTACCAAATACATTTTTCTGTGCTTAGCTGTTATATTCCCTTTGGAGTACAATTTCAAGATTCTTTAAAGTAGTTGTTTGTTTAAACACTTTTCATTGTGAATCCATTTCTGATGATATTGCCTTCTTAGGGTGGCAGGTAAATAGATTTAGGAATAATTGTGTAAATTAAACTATTGTCTTATACCATGTTGAATAAAGACATGAAACAATAAGATCTACTACAGGAGACAGTTGAGTATCTGTCCTCTACTTAATCATTAAAAACAGCAGAGGGCAAATTATTGTATAGTTTTAGATTACATTTGCCTAGATTGGAGCAAAAAATAGAAGGGCAGTACAATAGTTTAGCAATGACTTTTTAGAAATGAAATATTTCTTGATACATTTAAATCCTGTTTAACCATTCATATAACAGTAATGTGTATTCAGGAGAGAATCAAAAATACATTCATTATTTGTTATCCCATTTCTTGGGCTTACTGTATGGAAGACAGGATAAATCTTATGAGGAATAAATTCATGTGAGGGATTCTTATATTATGAGAATAAATAGAAAGAACTAGTAATTATACAGTAATCTGAAGGTACTTAAGAATCTTTTTGACAAAGAAAAAGAAGTAATGAGATATAGAAGCCAATACAATAGCATTTGTAATTACAAAACCCTGGCTTAAAGGTAGGCTTCATCACATAGCTATGAGATGTCATTAATACCTGATCTTCTTGGGCTTAAAAAAATACAATCATAATTTTTTCAGTATGCTTTTTATTGAAAATAAAATTAATAATTGTAAAATGCCTCAGAACAGTTCCTGAATGAATACATGCTATTTTTTACATGATTTTATTTTATTTCTTATTTCTTATTTTATTTCTTAGATTAATACAAGGGTACAAATCATTAGGTTACCATGTTTGCAGTTGTTAGGTAAGGTCCCCATAGATGTGCCCCTCCCCCAGGAGGTGTGTCATACACCCTTACATTGTGCCAGTTAGGTGAGAGCACACCAATCCTCTCTGCCCTGTACTCTCTCTCTCTCCTCCTGTCTCCCTCCTCCTCCCCCCAGTTTGAATTAAATTGAGTTTTTCTGTGTGTGGGTGTGCATTAATTTCTCTACTGGCTTCATATTAGTACTGAATATATTGGATACTTGCATTTCCATTCTTGTGATACTTTACTAAAGACAATGTTCTCCAACTTTATCTGGGTTAATACAAAAGATGTAAATTCTCCATCTTTTTATAGTATTCCATGGTATATATATACCACAGTTTATTAGTCCACTCATGGGTTGATGTGTACTTGGGTTGATTCCACATCTTAGCAATTTTAAATTGAGCTTCAATATATAGTCTTAGTGCAAATGCCCTTATGATAAAATAATTTTTTTTCCTTTTGGGTAGATACCTAATTGTGAGATCAAATGGAAGGTCTATAGTATTCCCTTCTCTCCACATCCATGCCAGCATCTGCAGCTTCAATACTTTTTTTATACATTTTTTAATTGCTATTTCACACTGTGCAAGCTGTATCTCATTGCCATGAGCTTATGCAATTTATAAAAACGTGTTGTTTTGATGGATTTTTATTCCGATGAAGTACTTTGCTAGAAATCATATCATCTACCATCATATTTCTGAGTTAAAATGTAAGCCATAATTTCTGTTTCTCTGATGAAGGAATTAGAATATGGAAAAAAAGAAAGTATTCTAAACCAAAACTATGGGAATGGGGGGCCAGGGACGGAAAGGGAATGTAAAAACAAATATTGTGGCAGATGGTCACTCACTCGTACGGACATAAATTTAAATCTTTGCTTTAACAGGGAGTATGTCATATCTTCCCACATTCCATTGTCCCAAATAATCTCATGATCAGGTCAGGTCCAATATCTACTGAGCAAGGAAGTACACACTTCTTGTGCTGATGTGGTGTGATCAGTATTTGCTGAATAATAAAGCAACCACCAGAGCTGCCAAACTCTCAGGGTCTCATCAAATTCAAGACCCAAACTGACCACTTCAGTTAACCTTATTTTAGCAATATTGTCTCAAATGTTGACATGAAAAACTTGTTAAAATATAAATGATTTGGATTTCCCATCTTGATTCTGATTTTATAAATTCGAGAATGAGACCTAGGATCAGTATTGTAACCAACCTCACCAGTAATCCCATCGTGCACCAAACTTTGATAATCACTGATTTACCTAGAATGAGGTAATTAGTGACTTACCTAGAATGAGTCATTAGTGAAAGATGTTGCCTCCCTTTTCTGACTTGCTGCCCGAGGGAGAAGGGAGAATAACAAATGACAACATTCCTGCTTGTGAAAAGAAGAGAGTGAACTGGGGTTTCTGATAGATTGAATTATTGGTTCCCAATTCCTTTCCCCTCTAGGTTTCCATTCCACTGACATTGTACTACTACTACTTTGTAGTAGCTTCTAATAAATGTTCCCATCTTTGATGTTACATGTAGCCATGAGACCCACTTTGGCCAGAGATATGAATGGAAGTAACAGTGTGCTATTTCCAAGCTTATGCCATGTTCCTGCTTGCCTGCTTGAATTTCACCTTAACAATACCTTTCTCTGGTGCTGCCTGTCAGACTGAGCCCCAGAATTAAGACACATGGACAGGCCTAAGCTCAAGCAAGAAGCCAAACCTAGCTGGACCCAACTTGAAGCAGGGCTGCCTAGGCAAGACCATTTAGTTCAACAATCTCCGTCTGCAATCTATATATATAAAAGAAAAGATAATTGCTATTTCGAACCAAAAAATATTGGAGTGATATGAAACTCAGCAAAAGTAACTCATGAAGAATTAAAGAGTCACCCTTAAGATAATCTGCTTCTAGGCGGTGCCAGTGGCTCAGTGAGTAAGGCACCGGCTCCATATGCTGAGGGTGGCAGGTTCAAATCCAGCCTCGGCCAAACTGCAACAACAACAACAACAAAAAGATATTCTGCTTCTTTCTTCTCAATTCCAACATCACTTGGGTAACTGTAGTGGGTATTCCTGCTCCCTACATTTAAAAAAAAGCTCAGACTTTAAAGCAGAATAATTTTCTTCTTTTTATAAAACATTAAGAATATATACCTTTAGGAAGCATGTTCATCTAATTTGAATATACCTGGAGAAGCAAGCATATGAATGTAGAAGAGTGAAGTAAAAGGAAAAGAGGAATATTTAGGTCATACAACAGCACCACATTTTTTTTTTTCAAAATAGAAACAGATTGTTGTACCGAATCCAGCAATTCTGGTGGAAATACTCTGCAATTGAAGCATGTTTTCCATTAACTTAAATACTGTGTTAACCTCAATCAAAAAATATACTTTCTTAAACCAAATACAGAATTTATAGTTTTGAGAAATGATGCCTGCATTCTAACTATGCAAGGGATCTGATGCAAATGACTCGCCCCCACGTGATTAAAAAAAAAATTAGTTTTATTTTATAAAAATGTAATAAAAACCCAAAAGTACATTTATTCTCCCACCCATCCAGACACTTTAGTCATGTGTGATAGCTTTTAAACCACTAGAATGTTTTCTTTTCTTGCTGCTGTATAATGTCTTGAGAATATAAGAATATTCTCTCTATTCACTAAAACTATGAGACTCACACAGAAATAGCCTCTATCATCCTATCAGGTTGGCAGTTGTCTATTTAGTTCTTGTTGTGCTCTTGGCCAATGCAAGCAGGAAATGAAGTTTACTGAGGGAGAACAAGATAGGTTTATAGAGGAAAAGCAAGAATGTTTGCCACAGACAATGAACAGGCCCCCCCATTATAGCAGGAGGCCCAGGGCACAGTCTGGGGTCTTGTTTTATAGTGTCTAAGTAATATATGATGTTCAAATGTTGTCACTAAACCACCTTGGTAATTAACTAAACCACATGGTAATTAGCCTTAGGTTACTCTAGGTCACTTTCTAGATCCTATTGTGCCTGGGGTGCCTGGCCCATGGGCGTTCCTCTTTCCCCCAGGTGTGGCAGTTGCTCTGGGTAAAACAAAGCATGGGGCAGCCCCAAGCCCAAGCACCTGCCTTTGTCATTCTTTCCTAGTGGGGCAATTGCTTGAGGCAGCAGAAAGCAGAGCGACCACATTTAGACGTACAAGAGTCAGAATCCTTCACTGTCTGCCTAACAACCTGAATACTCTTGGTGGCTGACATTGCATGGCAGTGAGCTTTCCACTAAGCTAGTGAGTCAAAGAAGTGTCATCATAGCTCTGTCCTGCTAAAAAGTGATGCAGACACGAACACGGTGGCTCACGCCTGTGATCCCTGCACTCTGGAAGGTTGAGGTGGGAGGTTTCCTTGAGCTCAGGAGTTTAAGACCATCCTGAGCAAGAGTGAGACCCTGTCTCTATTAAAAATTGGAAAAAACTGGGGCAGGCACCTGTAGTTCCTCCTACTCAGGAGGCTGAGGCAAGAGGATCGCTAGAGCCCAAGAGTTTGAGGTTGCCATGAGCTATGACATCATGGCACTCTACCCAGGGTGATAGAGTGAGACTCTGTCTCAAAAGAAGGGAAGGGAAGGGAAGAGAAAGGAAGGAAAAAGAAGGGAAAGGGAGGAGAGGGGAGGGAATGGGAGGGGAGGGGAAAGGAGAGGAGAGGAGAGGAGATGCTGTGATGCAACCAATTGCAGACTGTATCCGAGTTGCGTTCTGGGCTTTGTGGGTAGTGGAAGCATCTGCTCATGAGGAGGAAGATGCAGTGGATGGAGCAAGAAGGAGCCTTCATGGAGGGACTCAGGCCTAGGAGACTACAGCCAGATTTAGGTCTTGCCCATGATTCATATATTTCTCCTGTACTTCACCTTTGCCCTTTGAGGGACCAAACAGATGTGGGAACTGTTAATCACATGTTGAAAAGAAGATAAAAACAGGCAGTGGAGGGAGGGAAAGAGAGCATAGAAAGAAGGAAGAATAAAGGTCTAAATAGAACCTGATGATCTAAGGCAAAACTGTGAGCCCTGACTGTGAGAGGAAGATTTCGGATTAACACTCCTATGTGTCCTCCCTTTGCAGATAACTCTTCCTGTGACTGCTGGGAAAGGAAGAGTCTCCTTCTGATGCTCAGCCCTGGAGATGAGCAAAGACCAACTCTACTATATTCATTCAATGTGAAATCAACCATTCATGCATTCATGGGACTAGACAAAGTCATTTCCCAGCCTAAAAGGCTGGATGATGAATACAACTTGAGTGACTGACTGGCAATGGGAGGAAGAGTGGGTCACCTACTGTTTATATGGGTTTAGAAGACTCAGAGTGCTTAATGCTATTTCCCAAAAGGCTGCAACCATATAGTACCGCAAAGGGTGTCATCATTCCATAAATCTCATTTACACTCTTAGTCACCAAAGAAGCTTGGCTTTTTAATTACATCCGATGGTTGCTTCTACAATCTTAAGGATAATCCTCTGAATCATTTTCACTCTTTGGAAATGTTAGTTTTAGTATCACACATAAATTCTGCCATAGTACTAATATTCATAATTTAATTTGCAAAATCTTTAAACCAGTACATGGTCTCCTCTTTTATTTTACTGGAAAATAGAAAATTGCCAAAGTCTGGAACTTATTCACTCTACAGTGGAGCATAAACTCTCTAGACCTGTTGATCATATGACCAGTCACATCTATTTTTAAAGTACACATTGTTTTTCAAACAGCAGAGCACATGAGACAGTAAGTCCTTTTGCAAAGCAAACTCCCAGGAAGCATATGCTCAAATGGTTACTATTGTTAGACACTTCTCTAGTTCTCTTCTACATTTAAAAACAAATTTAAAATCATCCAGAATTTCCCTTTGTGGAGTCCTGTCCCCAATAAAGCCTCTTTCTCAGTCTTTTCCCACCTTCTATCTCACTCATAACAATTGCCCAATCTAGAAGAGATACTATATATAGCACTGGGGTGCAAAATTTCCACTGGAAATTTAAGATGGAGAAAGATTATATCGACCTTCATATTGTCCAAGAAAAGGATCATAGAAAGAGAACTTTAAGTCATTTGTACTAAGAAATACCCTATAGGTGAATTCTAGAATTGAAAATAAGTACTTATTCCCAATGGGGAGTGTGGAGGGCTCTTGTTTGATAAAGGAGAAAGTGCAAGTTTGGGCTTCAGAACTGAATTTCCAGGCTGAGGGTGGGGTGGCTCACGTCTGTAATCCCAGCACTCTCTCTCAGAGGCTGAGGAGGGCGATTGCTTAAACCCAGGAGTTAGAGACCAGCCTGAGCTAGAGCAAGATCCCGTCTCTAAAAATAGCCAAGCACTTGGGCAGGTGCCTGTAGTTCTAGGTACTTGGGAGGCTGAGGCAAAAGAATCACTTCAGCCCGAGAGTTTCAGGCTGCTATGAGCTGTAATGCCATCACACAACCAAGGGGTAAAAAATTGAGACTAAAAAAAAAAAAAAAAAAAAAAAAAAACGAAAGAAAAAAAGAGAAAACTGAACTTCCCCCTAACAATAGAGAGGAGAGTGAGCTCCTCAGGAGATGATCCTCCTCCTCTCCTTCCCCAAGGTAGTGCCCAGACCTTTCTGTAAATTAAATGTAAAGAAAATATTTAAAGAAGATAATTTAAAGTGGTGCCACCTACCAGGCTATCCAGGCTATCCATGTGTCTCCTGTTCTTTCTCTTTTCTTGGCTCTCCTCTCTTTTCTATTTCCATTTATTTTAATTAAACAAATTAAAAACCCAAAGCTGTGCTCATAGATGAGAGCTAACTCTCAGCTCTTCCCTTTACCTCCCAATCCCTGATTCAATTAAACAAACAAAAACTATCTCATTTATAACTGTGATTTTGAATTTGCTATTTTTCCTTCCTACATGACAAAAGAAAGAAGAGAGAGAAGAAGTAGAAGAAGAAGAGAATGAAGAGGAAGAGGAGGACGGGAGAGAGGGAGGTATAGAGGTAGGGAAAGAGAGAGGGAGAGAAGGAGGGGAAAGAAAGAAGAGAAAAGTACAGATGGAAAAGGACAAGGAAGAAAAGGAGAAAGAAAGAGAGGAAGGGAAGAAAGATTGTCTAGAAAAAAAATGCATGTTTGGTGTTTCATGAATCATTTCAGTGAATCCTTCACAACTGTTTTCTCCAACCAGAGATTTGTCTGACAATCCTTGGGTTATAGGAACTGGTTTGAAATCTACTTCTCACTCAAAAAATGAACTTCAGATATATTAGTAACTGCAGCTACAGTCCTAACTCAAACACTTAGTCACATATGCCGCATATATAGTCATATAACCATATGACTGTCAAAAGCTAAATTAAAAAGTGTGAAGTAAATAACGCTACTCTTGTTTTATAATTCATAATGTCCTTCAAGGATTGAGGAGAAAATATTCATTAAGCTTAACCACTCAGATAGTGCTGATTGTAGCCCTGGAGGATCTTAAATATACTGGATTCACAAGAGCCTAAATCATTCAGAAGCATGAAGAGAGAAGAATTCTCCCAGGGAGATTGTCACCCACCTCTGGAGATGGATAGGGGGCTCACTCTACCATTTCCCTCCTTATTCAAAAACCTGCATATTTCTCTGTTTTTAGTACTTTTCATCTCCATAATGGAGTGCCAATCTTGAGAACTCTTTGATAGACATAGCATTGGTCTGTTCCTGCTGGGGCTATAATAAAATATGTTGGTCTGGATGAATTATGAACAAATATTTATTTCTCCCAGTTCTGGATGCTGGGAAGTGAAGGTAAAAATAGCAGCAAATGTGGTGTCTCACGAAGACCTCACAGACAGTGCTTTCTCATGTGAACAAAGGGCACTAATCCCACCCATAAGGGTGGACGCCTCATGACTTAATCACTTTCCAAAATGCCTCATCTTGTAATACATAGGGAGCTAGATTTCAACATTTGAATTGGAGGGGGGGGCACACAACATTAAGGCCATAATACTCAGTAACTCTAAATGATTCATTAATTACATAAGGACCTACAAGTTAACAATGCACTGGTAAATTATAGTAAATTTGTACTTTTTGTGTGATTTTAGCACATTGGCTTGTTTCTCCAGGTCTTGCTTATAAAAGACAGGACAAGTAAAGTTATCCCCGGTTTATGTACCAGGATCACAGAAGTTAAATAATAATCTCTGTTACTTTAAACAACATATTTCTATAAATATGGTAATCCAGATGAAAAGTGTATCAATCTCAAAAGATAAAAAAAATTATATATTCCAAATGAGTATGTTTACAAATTATGTCAGGCAGACCACAGCCTGATTCATCTCACCCCAATGTTCCTATTTTGAAAAACTCATGACTTATTTTTTTTAAATGTTTTTAAGCTTTTCAGATATCTAAAGTGACAGCCAACAAAGCAGTCAGTGTTCAAGCAGAGAGTGTATCTATCGTCAGCAAAAAATAACAGCAAGTTGAAGATAATATTATAAGCTAGGGACTCAGCAAGAATCATTTTAACCTTGCTCAGGACATGCCCTTAAAAATTATAAGGGTTGATGATGTAAAATTAATTTAGGGAATTGCTTTTCAAATGATAAGTCTTTTCAAGAATGACTAGTCTAGCTGAGACCTAGGAAAGGCACAAACTTTCAGCCCAGCCCACCTTTGGGGTTGAGAGGAGAAAGTTGAACACTCATCTTCATTCTTGAAGTACTGGAGTATGTGTTTTTAACTTGGAGCCAGAAAAAGTTTTCCTTACCCACAGAGAAGAGAATAAAAATAATTGAGAATGCTGCTTTTCTGTAAACTCTTCTTAGAAGGGTCTGGAGCAGCTACAGGAAGTTTCTCTTTTGGGAGTCTGAAGTTCTTTCTTTTCTGAGGCCATTTCCTCTTTCAGAGCCAGCTGGGCACTGTCCGGCCTCCTGGAATTTACTCCAACACAGAACAGAATGTCACAGACATCTCTCATGTTTAACACCAATTCCAGTGTCTGAGCCGTCAGAGTCAGACCCAGAGCCACAAGAACTGATAGAAGGGTTAAACGTGAAACAAACTGACCCTGGTGTATTAGTTTTGTACAGCTGCTGAAACAGAGCACCACAGACGGGGTGCTTAAAACACAGAAATTCATTTTCTCACAATTACAGAGACTAGAATCCTGATATTAGTGTGCCCATACGGTTGATTTCTTCTAAGGCCTCTTTCCTTGGTTTACAGACCCCTGTGTCTACACACAGTAGTCCATGTCTGCATTCTAATCTCTTCTTATGAGGACACCAGTCAGCTTAGATAATGGCCCACAATATAATTTAATTACACCTCCAAAGATCCTATTTCCAATTAAAGTCACATTTTGAGGTACTGGAAGTTAGATCTTCATCAAGAGCTGATCATAGTCCTGAAAGACATAATCCCAAATGCTATACTCTCAAATGTTGAAATCCCAAAAAATCAAAATTCTGAAAATATAATATGGTAAAATAATTTTTTTAATTCCTTAAAAGACATCCATTTACCTTTTTCAAAGCTTTATTTGAGATGCATATAAAACACAACAGAACACTTCATGGGCCACTTCACACAATGAAATAGGCAATAATAATCTACATATTTTTTCAAGTGGGAACGCCCAGGTATACTAGCAACAGTCACCTGGGAATAACAGTTATGAGCAAACTGTATTCATAAGGAAATGTATTATTATTGGTAACTGTATGCACCGAGCTTTGTAACTATAGTCATCTGAAAAACTATGATGGACAACTTATCCTTTGACAATATAAATCAAAAACTTGGATGTGTCACTGCTGCATCACCTCCAATCCAGGTGCCCAAAAAAGCCAAAATCTTGAGAAATTTTATCTTTCACAAATGCAAATGTACAAAAAGGACATCTCTTAATTTATAGAGGAAATGTCATTGTAGTCACACACACGCACATTGCTCACACACGGTCCACACTGTCATGGGGGTCACATTTGCAAACAGGGTGTTAAACAAATTGGAACTCTTTAAAAGTCATTACACAATTTATACCTCCAGTATTAGAAATGATGCAAACATGAAATATATAGCACTGTAACTTGCACAAAATAATGCTGGAAAAAAACTGAAAAGAAATATTTGACGTAGGAAAAAATATATTCCAGAGATCGATTTCGGACAATTGTGCAGAGATAGTTGCTAAGACCTGGACAACTTTTACAACTAATAACATTTTAAAGTCCTGCCAAAATTAAATAGCTGGGGTTTTTTTTTGGGGGGGGGTTCCTTTTGGACATGGCTCCCCTCAGAGAATACATTCTATATGGTGCTACTCAATTTGAAATTATTCTGTAATTCAGTATACACTGACATGAGAATTCCCAGTTAAATTTTCCTAAGTTTTATCCCACACTCCTATATTGTTCAGGGTACATGGAAATCATTGTTATTGTCTTCATATACAGACCACAGTTTGGGCAGAAACAATACTACTAGTGATTGATTGTTCCATGTCTTCTTATCCTACCAAGCACATAATTATTTTCAAAACAGTCAGCAACTTCACAGGCTTCTTCAGGCTCTAACTCATTAAAATCTCCAGGAATCCCATCAGCTGTAAGGAATGCCAGGGGAGATATATAATGCATTTTTTAAAATAATTTTATTGAATCATAATTGTGTACATTGGTGCAATCATAGGGCACGATTCATATACATTCAGAAATATTTTGATCGCACTGTTACAGATAGCCTTCATGGCATTTTCTTGATCTCTAGATAAAGACATTGATACTCTACCTTTAGTAAGTTTCACCAGTACCCTGCTAAGATGCACTGTAGGTGTGTTCCCACCAATTGCCCTCCCTCTAACCATTCTCCCCCCTCCCCTCCCCTCCCTTTCCCCTTTGCCTGTATTCCTATGCTATAATTGGGTTTTAGCCTTCATATGAAAGCTATAAATTAGCTTCATATTAGGGCTGAGTACATTGGATACTTTTTCTTCCATTCTTGAGATACTTTGCTAAGAAGAACATGTTCCAGCTCCATCC
>CAUYON010062111.1:0-13065 GCA_963573935.1 Arctocebus calabarensis
CTTAATCATCAGAGAAATGCAAATCAAAACTACTTTGAGATATCATCTAACTCCAGTAAGATTATCTCACATGATAAAATCCCAAAACCAGAGATGTTGGCATGGATGTGGAGAAAAGGGAACACTTCTACACTGCTAGTGGGAATGCACACTAATACATTCCTTTCGGAAGGATGTTTGGAGAGTACTTAGAGATCTCAAAATAGACCTGCCATTCAATCCTATAATTCCTTTACTGAGTATATATCTAGAATACCAAAAATCACATTGTAACAAAGACATCTGTACCAGAATGTTTATTGCAGCCCAATTCATAATTGCTAAGTCATGGAAGAAGCCCAAGTGCCCATCTACCCACGAATGGATTAATAAATTTTGGTACATGTGTACCATGAAATATTATGCAGCCTTAAAGAAAGATGGAGACTTTACCTCTTTCATGTTGACATGGATGGAGCTGGAACATATTCTTCTTAGCAAAGTATCTCAAGAATGGAAGAAAAAGTATCCAATGTACTCAGCCCTACTCTGAAGCTAATTTAAAGGTTTCATATGAAGGTTATAACCCAATTGTAGCACAAGAATATGGGATGGAAGGGGAGGGGGGAGGTTTGGATGGAGGGAGGTTAATTAGTGGGGCCACACCTATGGTGCATCTTAGAAGGATAAAGGCAAAACTTACTAAATGCAGAATACACATGTCTTCATACAATAACTAAGAAAATGCCATGAAGAGTATATTAAATACTTTGATGAAAACATTTCTGATTTTATGTGAAACCAGCACATTGTACCCCTTGATTGCACTAATGTACGCAGCTATGATTTAATAATAAAAAAATGGTAAAAAGCCTGACAAAATAAACATGAGAAAATTTAAAAAATAATAAAAATTAAAAAAAAATAAAAATACGCTTATGTTCTACACTTGACAGAGATTTGACTTGTACTCCTGCAATATGCTCCATAGGTGTGGTCCTAAAGATCCTACCTTTTACCTTCCCTCCGCCCACTAGTAGTTTAGTTAAATGTTTATAGGCAAGTTTAATCCAAAATAAAACAGATAAAATCTATTTTTATGCTATTTTTACACAAAACAGAAAAATAAGAAATACTTCAAGTTTATTTTATGCACTATATAAACTTTATATCCTAACCAGATCAAGACCGCATGAAAAAAAAGGAAAATTACAAGCAAAAGACATTCACGAATTTAGATGGCAAAAACTTAATGGCTAAGCAAATCCAAAAATTATACTGGAAATTCACTTGAAATACTGACATGTAACAGCCAAGGAGGATTTATCAGAAATGCATTTCATTGTTTAGAAACCTTTTTTTACCACATTAAAATTTTTAAAGAAAATTAAAATAATATGTTACCTCAAAAGATATAGGAATCCATTTGATACAGTTCAACACTAAACCATGATAAGTCATATTAAAATAAGAAGACAAGTAGACTTTCTTGATTTAATGAAGACAACTGTTCCACATAAAAGTTGAAAACAATACAGGAAAGCTTGTTCTTATGAATAATTCTCTGTGTTTAACATTGTTTTTAAAATCTTTGTAAATACAAAAATATGAAAAAACGAATGAAAGTAGCTATTAATTTTTTTAAACACCAAAACTGTCTTTACTTGATGATGGATGGATGATTTGCATCATCTATAGTCAAACATATAAAATTATATATTGGCAAAATGGTATAATTATAATAAATATTGTAAGTTTGCTGATTGTAAGATCAATGTGAAATAATTGATTTCACTTCTAGTAACCAGCAATAATTAGGCAATGATTTGTTAGTGATGTTTGGCCATACTTCAGAAAAAAGTATAGCCAAAACTACAAACAAAATATATGTCTCACTTATAGAAAATTTGTGGACGTGTTTTAAAATTTGCTAAACAGAACAAAAGCATTTGAACCCTGTCCCAGCCGAACTGCAAAAAAATAGTCGGGAGTTGTGGCGGGAGCCTGTATTCCCAGCTACTCAGGAGGCTGAGGCAAAAGAATTACATAAGCCCCAGAGCTGGAGGTTACTGTGATCTGTGATGCCAGAGCCACAGGGTGTGGCAAGGAGGGTGCAAAAATAAGACTCTGTCTCTAATTAAAAAAGTAGAGAGTAGAATTTTCATGATTAGAAAGACTCAAATTTTATGTGTTGGAATTAAATCAAAATATACAATACAATTTAAATTAAAAGTTTCAAAATACATATTAAAAACTTAATAAATACTAAAATTTGTGTAGAACGGCAAAGATTCTATAAAGGCCAACAGTTTGGGGGTGAATACAATCAACAAAGAGAAATGGCCCTCTGGGTGCCATATTTAATTAAAAGTAAATGTCATAAAACCATGTGGCATTAGCATGGGGACATATAAATATTATATATATATATAGCAGGCAAAATAAGTGAGAAATAGACGAATTTTTCTGAGTTGGCATGTCTTATAAAAAGGATTTTCTTTTTCTTTAACTAGCACTTTTGAAGAATATATCATGTTCAAACTACTTAACTGAGGAATCAACTTGAAGAGAGTCTATCTGATTGAAGATAGAACAATTTGAGTAGCAAAATAATAATTGCAATGAATTGAAATGCATAAAATATCTTTAAATCTGTAAATTCATAATGATATTAAAACAAATTTATAATTACATTTGGTGGTTTCTAGGTTTTATATTTCTGTAAACTATTAATGAATAAAAGGAAAAAATTACTTATCCTTCTTTTAAAAAAAATTGTGCCATAAGATGGAAGTTTTTTCATTATAAAAATATGCCATCAAATAAATAAGTGAGAAATCTTTAAACTGTACTAGCTCCATTTTTCAAAATTGAGTGATCTAGTGTCTGATCAAGAATTGCTGCTAGGATTACAAAAACATAGACCACTAATTATCATGTGCCTACTGATAGAGACACAGACCATACCTCAAATGAGATAATCATGCAAGAAAGATTTTAAAAATCTGGCTTTGACCAAGTTTCCAATCTCACTAAATATTTTAGAAAATGCTAAGGATAAGACAAAATATTAAATAATAGCACAGCTAAGTCATCCAAATAAATAATCATCCAAAGTTCAAATATGAAAAGAAAGGAATTTTCTAATTAGAATATGGAAAGGTCTATCCAAGGAAACAAACACAACAAAAAGAATTTCCAAAAAGTCAGTTGGAAACTCAAAAACAGGATGAAATAAGACAAATATTAAAAATATTTTTAAAAATATTTAAAATATTATAAAACCTACAAAACAAGTACAATTACAAATTTCAATCACACTAATAGGTATTTCAAATATTGCAATTTGATAGAAATTTAGAGATATTTAAAAACTGACTACATACTTGATAACATTAAAATACTTTTTTATTTTATATAGATCTGATAATTTACTGACCTTATGTTTTAAAAACAGCAACAAATATTCACTTAAAGTTAGCAAGTGATTACTACAGCCGTGTAATATAGATTGAAATCTGGTAAACTGATGTCTTCTGATGTGTTCTTTTTGTTTAGGGTTGTTTTGGCTACTTGGGGTCATTTCTGGTTCCCTGGTATAGAATCACACGAAGAACAAAGATACAGACCAAAGGATCCGAAGAGAGAACCCAGATATAAACCATCCTCACTTTGCCATCAGATCTTTGACAAAGCCGACAAAAACATACACTGGAGGCAAGAATACCTATTGAATAAATAGTTCTGGGAAAATGGAATAACCACATGTGGAACACTAAAACAGGATGCACAGCTCTCACCACTCACAAAAATAAATTCATGATGGATAATAGATTTAAACCTAAGGAATGAAATTATAAGAATACTAGAGGAAAATTTTTTAAAAACTCATAAAAGTCAGCGTTGGCAAAAAAATTATGAAGAAGGCCCCCAAAGCAATCATGGCAATAACAAAAATAAATAATGAGACCTGATCAAATTAAGAAGTTTCTGTACAGTGAAAGAAATGATCCATAGAGACAATAGACAACCTACTGAATGGGAGAAAATGTTTGCATTCTCTACAACCAATAAAGTGTTAAATAAGAATCTACCAAGAACTCAATCAAATAAGCAAGGAAAAAAAGTCAAACAATCCCATAGAAATGTGGGCAAAAGACATGAATAAAACATTTTCAAAGGAAGATTTACTAATGGCCAACAAACATATGAAAAAGTGTTCAATGTCTCTAATCAACAAGGAAATATAAATAGAAACCACAATAAGATAACACCTAACCCCAATGAAAATGGATTTTATAAAAAATCCCCAGATAACACATGCTGGTGTGCACACAGAGAGGAAGAAATACTTATCTACCATTGGTAGAACTGCAAACCAGTATAGCCTCTATGGAAACTCATCTAGAAATACCTTAAAGAACTAATATTAGATCTATGATTTAATCCAGCCATCCCCCTCATAGGTATTTACCTAAAAGAAAAATAATGTTTATGTAAAAGATACCTACATGTGAATATTTATATCAGCACTATTCCCAATTGCAAAAATGTGGGAACAACCCAGGTGTCCATCAATATATTAGTGAATTAACAAAATATAGCATGTGTATACCATGGAATACTATTCAGTCATAAAAAAATGTGAACTAATATCTCTTGTATTAATTTGGATGGAATCGGAGGCCATTCTTCTAAGTATTATAAGAATGGAAAAACAAATGCCCCATGCACTGACTATTAAATAGGAACTAAATGATCAACACTTACATACATATATAGAAATAATAGTCACTGGAAATCTAGCAGTGAGTGGGGGATGGGATGGGTAAGTCACATAAATCACATCTAACAGGTACAATGTGCACCATTTAGGTTATGGGGACACTTACAATGTTGACTCAAACTGTGTAAAGGCAATTTATGTAACCGAAATATTTGTAATATTATGAAGTTAAAAAACAAATAAGTAATGTTATCTATTGAAATATTTATGAATAAAATGTTAGGATGTCTTTTTTTATTTTTCAAAATAATCCAGTGTGTGTAAAATTAAGGAGAAGGATTATGTATGGAAAATATTGGCTATAGTTGATAGTCGTGGCATGACCACAATAATGGCTCTGTATATTTTGCAAGACACTGGAAAATTTAGGTCACTTAAAAATGTTGATAGTTTCCAGTATTTTTGCATTGAACACTAGCCTAAAAGCACATGGGGATATTTAAATCCAACATTAAACTTAAAATTCAACTGCTAGATTATACTAGCCATATTTCAAGAGCCTAATAGCCAAACATGGCTAGTGGCTTTGGCTTGAATATCACAGATATAGAATATTTCCATACAGATAGTTATATTGAGTAGCACATAGATCTAGAGCATCCTTTATATAGGTTATAACCAATGAAAGTTGATATCCGGTAGCTATTTAGGCAAGTTGGTGAGGGCGTAAACATCAGGCTTTTAAAATACAGTATGCCTTCTAAGATAATTTTATTCTTCTTAAATTACATGTAAGACTCTATAAGACAAACCTTTATCAGCTGTAGTGAAATTATTATCAGAATAATAACCACCCCAATTTTACAAAATTTTGTATGTCATAGACATATACCACAGAATTCAGTTAACTTATTCCCATTTCCACAGCAAATAGTGGTGGGCAAACTGGTTACTCTTTCCCTTTATCTTTGCCACTATTCAAGTCAGGATTACCCTCTCCCATAAATGAGGTACATATGTAAACAACTTATCATGATGTATACATGTGTTTAATAATCATTTATTAATAATAAATGCAAATTATTTTCAGTAATACTTTAGGAATTTAATTCATATGAGTTATTCAAATGTTTTTAAGTTAAGCAACATGAAAGGAAAATACATACCAAATGTATTATGTAAGAAGCAAAACCATAAACATACCACCAAGCTTAACTAGAACAGGTAGCATTAAATGAACAGAGATCCAGGAGTGAGAGAAATAAAGAATAATTCAACTAAAATATATAATTAGATATGTTGCTAGAGTTTGGACAGATGCCATTGGTTTAATCTAGCCATTAAATTATTATCAATAATACTTTAGAAATTTAATTCATAGCAATTATTCAAATGTTTTAAGTTAAGCAACATGAAAGGAAAATACATATCAAATGGTAGCTTTGTCTGTTGGTAAGATAAGACATTGCCATCAACTCAGTAAAGAATCCTCATGTTGCTTACTGTCGTAAACTAAGTTTATCAAATACTCAGTTCTGGGACAATTTTACTGTTATTGTCTGCCATATTTTCTTTTCCTTTCTTGATTTTCTAAGAAAATGAAGTCAAAATATTTTGTTGTAGCTCCTGAACACTTCCAAAAAAGAAATTTAACTATGTTAATTTTTTTTTTTTTTTTGGTAGAAGCAGAGTCTCACTTTATCGCCCTCAGTAGAGTGCCATGATGTCACACAGCTCACAGCAACCTCCAACTCCTGGGCTTAGGCAATTCTCTTGCCTCAGCCTTCCCAGTAGCTGGGACTACAGGCGCCCGCCACAACGCCCGGCTATTTTTCTGTTTTTGCAGTTTGGCCGAGGCCGGGTTAGAACCTGCCACCTTGTGTATGTGGAGTCGGCACCCTACTTGATGAAACACAGATGCCACCCCAAACTATGTTAATTTTTTTCCAAGAAAATTTCTCTGTAGAAATGAAGGTAACCCTTTTAGTATCAAAAAATCTTAGACATATCACGCTTGTGTTACTATTAAGAAACATTAAATGAAAATGATAAAAACTATTTTAAACCTACATTTTAATTAATTTACGTTACATCACCTTGTTGTAAGAGCATATTAGATTTGGAAAAAAAGTGGATTAGTAGAATATGTTTGAATTTTTTTTTTGCATGTGTTTTTAGTTGAAATAGTAGGCCAGTATGTATAAAATATAAAGTACATATTCTCTGCCATGTTGTACTGTCCCCAATGGTGTTAAATTAGTCAAAGAAATGAGGAAAGGTAGGAGTTTATTTAAATGCTTAAAGAATATCTAGTAGTATCAAGGTGATAAAATTCTATTCTGTTTACTTTCCAAATCTATTTTCTTTCTGGGAGAAATATAAAACAAGAATGTACAGATGACACCAAAATAATGCCTCATAAACATTAAATATAGGTTTCCTGTTTTATCAGCAATATCATATAGTTGAAATTTTAGCAACAATAAAGGAAAACTACAGTTATCAAATCTAGGAGTAAATTATAATTGTACCTCATGCATTGTAAAAGCGACTGTATGTAGACAGACGTGGTTATAAAAACATTTATTGTTCACAGATAATCACTGATGTTGAAAAACTTTATAATGGTGTATACGTAGGAGGAAAACAGTAAATTTTTTATTCCAGATCAAGTAAAAGAGAGAAGATTTTACAAGTTAAAAATCTTCATTGGATACAGAGGTTTAAAGACATTATAATCTAATTCATGTCAATATAAGAAAACAGAAAATCAAATTGGTGTAACAAAGTAAAAATTGAATATACATATTACCCAATAAATAGTAATCATTCCAAATACTGAATATTCCCTCTCATAAAAGTGTTAGTGTATTTTTTAAAGAAATTCAGATCTCTAGGGAGAAATAAATATCAAGGGGAAAAGTAACTGGATTTTAAAGTAATGGAAGTGGAAAAAATACTATGGCTCTTTTGAATTAGGAAAAATGTAAAAAGTTTTTATTTTATTTTATGTACTCTCAGATGATATTTGTGCTGCTATTTCAAACGATATGACTGATTTATTTTGAAATATCTGGCTTTCATGTTAGAATATTGGGTCTTTTAACCGTAGAGAATCATAATTCTTACTGAATCTACAAGTACTGTTATATGTGTATTTCCTACAATACTGCATAGTTTTTAAAAAATATTTATCATTGTAAAATTAAACATTCTTCTCTACATTCATAAGTGGAGTCAATGTTAAAAGCCCTTTTAGTCCCATGTACATAATTTTTCTCAAATTCTTTTCCTACTCAAAACTATTGCGTAAAATTTCAGGCTTTGTATGTGTATTGAGTGCTTATGAAATGCAAGGTAAGGTAATGGGAAGTGATATTTGAATTAAAAATATAAGCAAAGGAAAGATAGACACATTCTCCCATTCTTATCTATCTCTGCATTCATTCTTCTCTTTCTTAAAGATCAGCTGCCTTCTTTTTTGTTGGTTTATTGATTTATTTGATTTTGTTTTGGCATTAATCTGATTTAGTTACCACTCTATCCAGGCTTCATATTCCAGTACATTTGGTTTTATTCTTGTTTGTTTTTCCCCCTTTTCATTTCTCCATTTCAAAATCTAGAAATATGCTACATTAAAAATGATACATCAGGGCGGTGCCTGTGGCTCAAAGGAGTAGAGTGCTGGCCCCATATGATGGAGGTGGTGGATTCAAACCCAGCCCCAGCCAAAAACTGCAAAAAAAAAAAAAAGATATAACATACATATTTATGGAGTACATGTGGTATTGTAATACATGCATGCAATGTTATAAAATCAGGATATTTAGAACACTTATTACCTCAAACATTTATCGTTTATTTGTATTGAAAACATTTTAAATATTCTCTTATATCTATTTTGAGACAATAAATTATTGATTACTAGACACTAAAAATGTTACTTGTGTCTAAATGTTTGTACCCAACTGCTTGTACCCATGAACCTCTCATCATCCCTCCCTCCCACATTCTTTTATTTATCCACTGATGGCAACTTAGATTGATTTTATATGTGTCCTTTGTGAATAATGCTTCAGCAAACATGAGGGTGTATGTATGCATTTGATATTCTAATCTCCATTTATGTAAACAAATAACCGGAAATGTGATTTCTGGGTCATACAGTAGGTCTATAATAGTTTTAGTTTTCTGATAAATCTTCATACTGTTTTCCATAATGGTTATACTAATTTACATCCCCACAACAGTGTACGAATGTTCCTCTTTTTCCACATACTCATCAGCATGTTATTTTTTGTCTTTTTTATGATAGCTATTCTAATGAGGTGAAGATGATGTCTCTTCACTGTTTTGATTTACATTTCCTTGAGGATTAGTGATATTAAGCATTTATTATTTATTTATTTATTTATTATTAGTCATTGGTATTGTCATCTTTTAAGAAATGTCTGCCCAGATTCTTTACCTACTTTTTTATGGGATTATTTAATTTATTTTCTTTCATTTATTTTTGGTGTTGATTTTCCTGTATAATCTGGATATTAGCTTCTTGTCAAATGAATAGTTTGCAAATATGTCCTCCTGTTTAATAGGCTTTCCCTTCATTCTGTGGCTTTCCTTCGTTATGTAGTGGCTTTTTAATTTAATAGAATCCTGTTTGTCTATTTTTGTTTATGTTACTTGGGTTTTTGAAGTCTTGGTCATGGAAGTCTTTCCCTAGACCAATATTCTTGAACCTCTCCCGGGAATTTCTTGTAATAGTTTTGTACTATTGGTTTTTATGCTTAAGTTTTTAATTCATTTCAGTTGATTTTTTAGCACAGTAATAGGAGTTTAGTCACACTGTACTACACACAGTCTACAGATGTCTAGTTTTCCCAACACCTCTTATCAAAAAGACAATCCTTTGTCTGTTATATTTTCTTGGCAGTCTTGTCAAAATCATTTAAACACATTTGTTGATTTTGGGTTCTCTATTCTGTTCTATAGATCTATATATCTTCTCTATACAAATAATATGCTGCTTTGGTTACTATAGTTTTAAAATATATTTTGAAGTCAGATACTATGATACTTCCAGCTTTGTTTCTTTTGCTTAGAATTGCTTTGAATATTCAGGGGTGGGTTTTTTTGTTTGTTTGTTTGAGGTTTTTTTTTTTTTTGCCTTTCTCTATTAATTTTAGGATTTTCCCTTTCCAGTTCTGTGAAGAATGGCATGGGTATTTTGACATGGATTGCACTGAATCTGTAGGTTGTTTTGAGATGTATGGACATTTTAACAATTTTACTTCTTCTGATCCATTGTTTGTATCTTCTTCATTTTTGTTTGTTCTTTTTTTGTCTGTTTAGTCAAAGATTTGAAACCTATGATGTTCTGCTGTTTTCTTTTCTTTCCTTCTTTTTTTTTTTTTGTCTTTTTTTGAGACAGAGTCTCACCCTATTGCCCTTGGTAGAGTATCATGACATCACACAGCTCACAGCAACCTCCAGCTCCTGGGCATAGGCGATTCTCTTGCCTCAGCCTCCCAAGTAGCTGGGACCACAAGTGCCCACCACAATGCCTGGCTATTTTCCTGTTGCAATTTGGCCAGGGCCGGGTTCGAACCTGCCACCCTCAGTATATGGAGCCGGCGCCCTATCCACTGAGACACAGGCAGCACCCTCTTCTTCATTTTTGCCATTCTTATTTGATATAGTAAGAGAAAAGTAAAATTAAAAATTTCACTTAGATAAAAATAAAACTACAAAATATAGCAGTGTTTACAAATATAAGAAAAGATTGTTAAAAATTCATGATGTCAAAATAATTTTTCAACATTCTGAATGTAACTAAACTTTTCTTTCTGTTGTGCTACTATCACAAACAGTTAATGTCCTTAAACTAGTGCTGGCATGCCAGTGAGAAAGGTTAGGGACTGACCCCACTGAGGTTTGTTTTTGCATGTTGTGTTGTACAAAGCAGATGTACAAAAAATGTTTAGGTGGGGTCAGCCACAACTCTCCCTTGGAATGAGACTGTTTAACTATAGCAGTTTATGAACCTGATCTCTGAATCATTGCAGTGATTATATGACTGCTCAATCCTGAAACAGTGGAAATGCACAGATCTATTAGATGGAGCCAGATAAACGAAAAGAGTAAAGGGAATGGCTCAGCATCTGTGGCTCAACCGGCTAAGGCGCCAGCCACATACACCTGAGCTGGCGGGTTCAAATCCAGCCCGGGGCCACCAAACAACAATGGTGGCTGCAACCAAAAAATGGCCAGGTGTTGTGGTGGGAGCCTGTAGTCCCAGCTACTTGGGAGGCGGAGGCAGGAGACTTGCTTGAGTCCAGGAATTGGAGGTTGCTGTGAGCTGTGATGCCACAGCACTCTATCCAAGGTGACAGCTTGAGGCTCTGTCTCAAAAAAAAAAAAAAAGAGTAAAGGGAATGGACACTGGATTATAAATACAAAGAGGAAAAATATCAGCAGATATTTGAAAATAGCTTCATACATACAAAAAAATAAAGTGTTAATAGTTTTATCATGATTTTCCTTGAAGCATCATTATAAAAAGATTGGACACTTCATAAACTAAAATCTGTATTTAATAATTACAAGGAAATGGTTTGAATGAGTAGATAACTGAAAAAAGTAATCTTCTAAATGTATTTTTTTAATTTGAACAAGGTTTGTTTTTATTTCCACACTTTTATTAATGTATTCATGATGCTTTCATAAAACAACATGAGTACTGATAATAGTCTGACTCCCATTTATTCAATTTCTTGCCACCCTTTCCATCCTACCTGGAGGAAATTTGGGAAATTAAAACCGTTTTCTTGCTTTCTTTTTTATTTCTTTTTCTGCCTCATTGAGATACAATTGAAAAATAAAACTGAATATATCTAAGGTGTACTGTAAAACTTGATTGTTGATCTATGTATACATTGTAAAATGAACACCATGATCAAGCTAATAAACAAGTCCATCACCATACATGGTTACCATTTTTTTTTTTTGCAGGTTTTTTTGGCCGGGGCTGGGTTTGAACCCACCACCTCCTGCATATAGGGCCAGCACCTTACTCCTTTGAGTCACAGGAGCCACCCACATGGTTACCATTTTTACTTTAGAAAAAATCCTCTGTAATTTGTGTTAACTCTGATATTCTACACATTTTACAAAAACAATAACTATTATAATATACATCAAGGCATTTTTTTAGATAATTAGAAAATTTTATTATTTTCTTAATGTCAACATGTTACAAATAGACATTACTCAAACATTTAAAAAATTCCTTAACATATGGAGTGACCTAAAAGGAAAATATGCTACAGAAAAATCCATAACATTGACAAGCAATGAAAAAATATTCTTGTGTGAATGTAAATATTGTTTTATGTGAAATGTAACAGAGACTAGTAATTCGCTGTCATGACTTTTGCTTTTAGTTTGTGACAGAAATATATTGTGGGGTTTTTGGCAGACAAGACAGAATACACTGGCTTAATTTAATAGTTTAATTTTATTTATGAATGCCACACATAATTGTACACATTTATAAGTTACAGTGTGATGTGTGAATGAATGTATGTTGTATAATGATCAAATCAGAGTAATTAGCATATCCTTCACTTTAGTTTAAATATTTATCATTCATTTCTAGTGATAACATTCAAAATCCTCTCATCCAGCTATCTTGAAATATAAAATACATTATTCTTAGCTATAGTTACCCTCACTGTGTAATAGAACCCCATAACTTCTCTCTCTATGATACTGAGTATGAATGGGGAAGTGTGGAATCTCCTTCCGGGAGGAGATTCTTGCAATAATGCCAGTGAGAAATGATGTACAGCTTTCCATTGGATGGTAGTAATGGAGGAAATGAGAAGTGGTCCATGTATGGATATTTGTTGAAAGCATAACTGAAAGATTCCTTCACCAAGCAGATCTAGCATATGAGACACAGAGATATATGAAGACTGTTCCCATGATTTTGACCTAAGTGACTGGAAAGACTAAACTGAGATGAGAAAGGCTCAAAATAGAAAAGAAATGAGTGGTAAGATGGAAAAGTCGGGTTTTAAAAAGTTTATTATCAATCCCTGATTTTCATTTAGTGAAAATGTTGAATATGCGATTGTATACATGAGTTTGAGGTTTAGGACTAAGGCAGTACTGGACATATCAATTGGAATTTTTTTCAGAATAGAGATTTTAAGTTTATATTAGATAATTAATCCAGTGAATTTACCTTCTTCTAATAATTTAAGTTTATATTAGATAATTAATCCAGTGAATTTACCTTCATCTTTGATATCTAATCAAGTTGTTACCCCCATACTCTTGGCATCCATCTTTCTTCC
>CAUYON010062112.1:0-23415 GCA_963573935.1 Arctocebus calabarensis
CTACTAGGGAGGCTGAGGCAAGAGAATCGCTTAAGCCCAAGAGCTGGAGGTTGCTGTGAGCAGTGTGACGCCACGGCACTCTACCCAGGGCGATAAAGTGAGACTCTGTCTCTACAAAAAAAAAAAAAAAAAAAAACACAAGAATACTTAAACACAGAACAGACATGCACAAATATGTGTATGATGACATCAGCCCTGAATAAAAACACAAAGGAATATGTCAATAAACACATCTCTAGATAAGCCATGTATGAATGAGTTCCCTGCTCCAGCTCCCTATTGGTTACTCTGTGAAGCCAGGTTGGGGAAACAGGGCCTAAAGGGGTCCCTCATCCTTCTCCTGTTCCCAGGCAGGTCCTGATCCTGCTACTCAAAGAGATCCCACCGCTGCTCTGGTCTCTTGGACAAGGCCCCTACCGTACTTGGCCACCACTGCCTGGCATGGGTGAGGCTGAGGCTGCCCTGACCAAGAAAAGCACTGGCCACCCGTGTGCCCCACAACAAATAGTTGGGGGAACCGAGCATCACGGATTAGGGGGAAACATCCTATCTCCCACCTCCCTTTTCCAATCAGTCTGAACTGAGGGTTGGAGACCCCGAGGCTCTTTACTCATCAATGTCTGGCTCATTTATCCTTCATTACCTCAGTCACTTCCCTCCGGCAGACACACAGAACAGCAGCAGACTGACCCTGTTCTCTAACATCAGGACATTCAAAGCACCTTCTGTCACTTCCCTGACATCACAGTTGGGCTCTGCGTCATGGCAGAAAGGCTCCAACCCTTCAAGGCAGATGCTTCCCGCAGAGTGAGGACCCAAACTTGGCCCCAGGGATCCCCCACCCTCCTGTCCCAGCCCTCTCTGTTTTGCTGAGAATCTGTCAGTCACCAAGCTGGTGGGGAGAAGATGGGGGAGATTTTTTCCTGAACCACACACACAGTCCCTTCCCAGACACAGTGAGACACACACCAGCAATGTATATTTAAACAGTAAATTTATATTACATAAAACCATACAGACATAATACACACAGGGTCAGGCATAAGAATGTGACAGTGGTATAGGGTCCTCCAGGTGCTAGAAAGCTGGTCGGAGTTCCCCAAGGGGAGCCACCCCAAGAACACTCAACATAAAGCTCCCCTGACACAGTCACTGCACTATGATAAATAATAATAAAACAATAAAAATAACTGTACTAATGTGGCACTGCTGTGAACACCTCACAGATGAGGGGACTGAGTCACTGAGAGGGAACATGCTGGTAAGGTCCCGTCAAGGAGGTGAGGCCAGGCCACCTGGCTGCAAGTTCTGGGTGCCCTCAATGTGGCCAGTGGCCCCAGGAGCCAACAGCAGAGCCTGAAAGCCCAGCTGTGTAGTGCCCTCAGGGACGCCTGTCACAACTTGGCCTTGGTCCAGGACGTGCACGCTCACAAGATCTGGAAGGAGAGAAACCCATAAATGTCTTGCTGGGTTCAGAGCTTTGCCTTTCCTTCCCTCAAGACTTCTCCCTCCTCAGTTCTCCAAAATCAGATTCAACCTTCCTTCCAGGAAAGGTGACACTGTCACATTTTCTCCCTCCTACCCTGCTTTTCAAGGTCCCACCAGTCTGCTCCTGTGACTTCATCAACAATGGCACCTGCCCTGTGCCCAATGGGGAGTTAAAGGGCCACAGGACTAAAGGACGAGACTGAGGAGGAACCCAGTGCCCTCCTGACAGGGCTAGATGTCTCCTCAAAGGAGCCTGGGGTGGGTCACCTTTACAGCCCATCTCCCCTCAGGCCCCAGGCCCCCCTACCTGCAGAGGCACCTACACACCCAGGCAGCCCTGGGCACTGTGGGCTCTACCCTCCACCTGCAGTTCATGGTCCTCCCTCCCCAGCCCTGAGCCAGCAAATCCTAACTGGACAGCCCAGCAGGAAGCCCAGGGGACCCCCAGGCCCAGCATTAAAACACATGGCTGCCACTGGGTCTGCACCTGACCTGACCCTGCAGCCCTCCAGGCTCAAGGAGGCCTGGCTTCCCCTGACCTTCTTGAGAAGCCAAGGCTTGAGACCTGCACTTGGGTCATCCTTGCTCCTGCCTGGTCCACTCACCCCTAAAAACACAGCTCCACCCCAGGGCTACTGCTTGGAGAAGGCTGGCCTGGCCTTCCTGCTTCTGTTTCTAGCTGGGTTCTGCCCAGGCCTCTGCCCTCCAAACCCCAGGGGATCTTCTCCCTGTCTAATAGGGGGTTTCTTGAGACCCCTGGGTGTTGCAGTGTCTGTCCACCCTCTGCAGCCTGGGACTCCACTGGCACATCTGCCATCTCCCACATGACCCCTCCTGGAGAAGGGAATCCACAACTGGATTTCCCATTTCATTTAATATTCTTCATAATATCATAATGGAGGAATCCTATTAAGATTATCCAGCTGAAATTATAAACATCATTACTGGACATTAACATTTAAAGCTGGAATTGTGAGAAATTAGCATGTCACACACACAGCCTCTTCTTGGCCAATGCCCCAGTCACCCACAAGGCTGCCATTCCTGCCCACAGGGAACCAGAACTGATGCTCCCTCTATGAGAGATGTACAGGGAAGAGCAGGAGTGATGACAAACCTGCAGTGTCCCTGCTGTAGCTGCCACCTTGGCCTGGGGGGGAGGACAGCTGCAGGGAACAAACTCTGCCTAGGCCTGAGGGGCGAACTGACAATACAATTAGGTTCCCAGATGAGAAATCCCCCACCCCCACCCCCATTGCCAGTCTCTCAGAAGTGGGAAAATGACAGAAAGACCTGAGTCTCCAGGGCACCCACCCTGTCACTGTCCCCTGTACTACTTCTTTCTTTGTAGAAAGTCAAACTTCCTATTTCTCTTTTCCTCTCCCTTAAGCAACCTGATCCTGGGGAATTATTTGTCCTGTTCCTTCCTCCAAATTCAGTGAGCAGTGACTACCTTGAGAAAGAGGAACTGCTTGGAGGGGTGGGGAGCCACAGAGCACAGACCAAATGCCCTGAAATATGTGGCCCTTTGAGCTGCGTCCTTAGGGGTTGGACAGGGAAACCCAGAGGTGGGATAAACTCAGTGACCACATCTGCCCCGACATGGGCTGTGCGGCTGGTCCCTACTGCCACACACTCCAGGGCCATCTGCTTCTCTCCTGTTCCACATTATGCCCAGAGAAACTCAAGGAACAGGGGCCATGGGGGTGAAGAAGACCTAGAAAGAGCACAGGCCTAAAGGAACCTAGAGGACCCCACACTCCCCAGACAGTCCCTGGAGGAACCACGTGAGGTACAAAGGGCACAGAAGATGACCCTGTGTGCTCAGACCCATCTGTCACAGGGGCCTCCCAGGGGGCTGCACAGCGAGTGGCCTCTAGGCTGGGCTTCAGTGGTCTTTTTCTTGGTGTCCTCATGATGACTAGAGACCCTGGGGAAAGGGATGCTGACAAGGAGGGGCCTAAACAAGTCACGCCTTCTCTGCCTCCTCCCACAGGCCGCAGACGTTTGCACTACTTGTTCCCTCTGAGGCCATAACAACCTAGGCCTCACCATCAGCACAGGGGCCCAGCACACCCCCTTAGGTGCACCCTGGTGAGCCTGGGAGACAGAAAGCCGGGGCTGGGGCAGACAGACGCCATGGCCACTCTGCTGCCCACTCCTCACCCTGCACCGAGAAGAGGCCACAGCTGGACATTCACCAGCCCTGGCCAGCTGGACTAAGGGATAGAGATGGAGATGTGGCTCCTGCCACCTCCCACCCTCTGCTCCAGAAGGCCCATCGCCTACACTCCTGTCTACGCAGTGGAACGTAGGACACCCGCTCGCCCAGACAGGGGCCCTCCCATCTCCAGCCCCTGCCCCTTTCTCACCTGGACCTCCGGCAGCTGATGTCTTCTTGCACCGGAAGATATATACACCATACAAGGCAAAAATAAAAAGGAGAGCACACAGAATGGCTGCTGGCCATCGACTCCGAGGCCTCAGGACCTCCCCTGAGAAAAAAGCCTCATTAGATCCAGGGCACCCACAACCATAGACTTCTTTGTTCTCGCAGCCCCAGCCCAGCCCTCCCTGGGACAGAAGCCTCCAGGGTCACCCAAAGCTCACCAGACAGCACAGTGTGAGTGCTCTGATTCCTGCGGTGTCCCATGTGGCCATCCAAGACCTGACTGTGGGTCACATTTACTGTCGGGGATACTGGAGAAGGAAGAGGAGAGGCAGTGAGGCCCAGGGCCAAGCCCAGCTCCTCTCCACAGGAGACACAGGGAGCAGGCTGGGTCCTCCCACTGTTCCCACCCTGCCTGAAGCCCTCACTGACCCCAGGCCTTCTGTATGCCTGTTGCCCTCCTAGGTCCCAATTCCTCGAGTCTGGTAAGAAAGAGGAAGGGCCTTGGGAAGATGGTCTAATGCCCTTGGGTCCCTGTGATGCTGAGGAGAATGTCAGGGGTGGGTTCCTGGGCCATGGGCCAGGAGGGACTCTCCATGACAGGCAGGCTGGGAGGCAGAGAGGACAGCCCCCAGCTCTGAGGGCTGCTCTCCTGTCTGACACCCACCTCCCAGGTGCAGGCTTCTGTCAGAGGGCCCATTGCCTTACGGGATTGTGACACTAAACAGTCCCTGACCCTCTGTCTTGAACCAGTGGCTCTAACAGGAGAGGCTAATCAGAACACAATACACCAAAAGAATGTGCAACCACAGTATGAGAAGGGTCCTCGGGACAGAGCTGAGGGTGGGGTGACTCCTGCAGGACTAGGTCAGCACCTGCTCTCCTGAAGCCCATCCTGGATTCCACATGTCGCCGTAGCTTCTGCATGCAGTCTGCCAGCACAGGGCCAGCGCGTGGCATGGCATCTTCATCCCATACCTTCTGGATGTTCCTAGCCAAGGTGTCTAATAGGGCCTGAGCTCTTGAGGATGGGGCATATGTCTTCTTCTGAGTCTTCAGGTTTTCGGAAAAGAAGAGCTCCCCATCACAGTGGAAATGCCTAAAGCCACTGGTGCTGTTGTCTTTGTGGATCTCACATTCCGTTATCTCCTGCAGCGAATGACAGGCTGCTCCCAACCCTGCCAGAAGTGATGCCTCAGTTCTCTGAACCCCTCACCACCCCACCCCAGGGAGAAAAGCAGCCCAGAGAGGTCCCCTCCCTGACCCTTCTTCTGTCCCCCTGTGCTGGCTGAGGACTGGCTCTCTCCTCCCTGAGCTCCACTGAACCCATTCTCACCCCCTCCCCAGCCAGATCCAGCAGGAAGAGACAGGTCACTGCTCTGTGCCTCCAAATCTCCTAGAAAAGGCCCCGTCCTCGCCCCTTGCCCACTCTCACCTTCTGTTATTTCTGCCCTTATCATTCTGAGGTTCTTCCCTTTCTCTTGCAAGCCCTGGGTCTCTGTGTCCAAGGTCTCATTTCCCAATGATGCTTCTGCCCAGGGCCCCCGAGGCTCTGCCCTGCCTTTCTGCTCATCATAGAACAGGAAAAGCTCATCATCCAGAAGCTCCTCAGCGAGAAATTTTGATGACACAGATCCATCCTGCGACACCACTGTGAGGTTGTAACGAAGACTGTAAGACCCTGGGGAAGAGCAAATCACAGATGAAACCTCTTCCTGGAAATAACTTCATGTCAGTGTTTAATGTCATGTCAGTGACATGACAGATTCTGCTCCCTGAACTTCATGAGGATGCAGAAAACACGCATGGGCAAACAGATGAGAATGAGGATTTCAAATGCAAGGCAAATGGGAAAGTGGAAAGATGAAGAGGACTGAGGAATGGAAGAGGGGGGATGGAGATGGCAAAGGCAGAGACCAGCTGTCATGGCAGAGTGGCCACATTTTCCCTGAAGGTATGGGCAGGAGGTCAGGGGAGAGGCCACCCTGCAGGGGGCACAGGGGAGCATGGAGGCCAGTAGTGGCCAGTAGGGAGGAAGGTCTGGCCAGAGGGGAGGAGGGAATGTGCAGGGACTGAGGTTCAGAGGGATCCCTGGCCTGAGCAGCTGTGATGCACAGGCAGGCTGGGATGCAACTGAGAGTGGGGGGCGGCAGCCCCTGGGGAAGGCTCATCACTGACAAGAGGGGAAGGTAGGATGTGGCTGAGAGGTAGGAGAGGCAGGAAGGTTGTGGCCCCAGAGAAGTTTAGAGTGGGGTGGTTCTGTAATCCTAGCACTCTGAGAAGCCAAGGCAGGAGGATCATTTGAGCTTAAGCGTTCAACACCAGCCTGAGCAAGAGTGAGACCTCATCTCTACTAAAAATAGAAAAACTAGCCAGGCATGATAACAGGCACCTGTAGTCCCAGCTACTGGGGAGGTTGAGACAAGAGAATCACTTGCACCAAAGAATTTGAGGTTGCCATGAGCTATGATGCCACGGTACTCTACCAAGGGTAAAAGAATAAGACTCAGTCAAAAAAAAAGTAGTTTAGAGTGGGGTCAGCATCCCAGGGAGAAGCAACAGTGTGGGTTTGGGCCAAAGTGGAAGGCACGGCAAGGCCCCAGGATGGACCTGCTAGTGTCTCCTGGGACAGGCACGTGTCAGAGGTCTTAGCAGTCAGTTCATGTTTCCAACAAATGGTGCTGAGAAAAGTGGATGTTCACATGCATAAAAATGAAGTTAGACCCTTAAAACACATGCAAAAATTAACTAAATGGGCTGGGCACAGTGGCTCACACCTGTAATCCTAGCACTCTGGGAGTCCAAGGAGGGTGGATTGCTTGAGCTCAGGAGTTTGAGATCAGCCTGAGCAACAGTGAGATCCATGGCTCAGCACCTATACAACAGTGGTTATAGAGCCAGCCACATACACCAAGGCTGGCAGGTTCGAAGCCAGCCCAGGCCAGCTGAAAAACCACCATGACTACTGCAACAACAAAAAAATAGCCAGGCATTGTGGCGGGCACCTGTAGTCCCAGCTACTTGGGAAGCTGAGACAAGAAAATCGCTTAAGCCTAAGAGTTTCAGGTTGCTGTGAGCTGTGATGCCACAACACTCTACTGGGGACAATATAGTGAGACTGTCTCAAAAAAAAAAAGTGGGCCAAGAGTGAGACCCTGTCTCTACTTAAAGTAAAAAAACTGAGACAAGAGGATCACTTGAACCCTAGAGTTTAAGGTTGCTGTGAGCTCAGATGCCACAGCACTCTACCAAGGGTGATAAAGTGAGACTCTGTCTCAAAAAATAAAAAATAAAAAAATTAACCAAAAATAAGTTAAATACCTAAACTCAAGAACTAAAACGAAAAAGTTCTTAGAAGCAAGCACTGGGGATAGTCTTGATGAAATAGAACTTGGCAACACTTTCATGGATGTGGCATCAAAGCAGAGAGACAAAGAAAAAAAATGATAAGCTCGATGCCTATAGCTCAGCAGCTAAAGTGCTAGTCACAGACACCAGAGCTGGTGGGTTCGAACCCAGTCTGGGCCTGACAAACAACAATGACAACTATAACCAAAAAAAAAAAAATAGCCAGGCATTGTGGCAGGCACCTGTAGTCCCAGCTACTTGGGAGGCTGAGGCAGAAGAATCGCTTAAGCCCAAGAGTTTGAGGTTGCTGTGAGCTATGACACCACAACACTCTACTGAGGATGACTTAGTGAGACTCTGTCTCAAAAAAAGGGGGGGGGGCTTGGCGCCTGTGGCTCAACGGGCTAAGGCACCAGCCACGTACACCTGAACTGGCGGGTTCGAATCCAGCCCAGGCCCGCCAAACAACAATGACGACTGCAAACAAAAAATGGCCAGGCATTGTGGTGGGTGCCTGTAGTCCCAGCTACTTGGGAGGTGAAGGCAGGAGACTCGCTTGAGCCCAGGAATTGGAGGTTGCTGTGAGCTGTGATGCTACGGCACTCTATCCAGGGTGACAGCTTGAGGCTCTGTCTCAAGAAAAAAAAAAAAAGGCTTGGCGCCTGTGGCTCAACCGGCTAAGGCTCCAGCTACATACACCTGAGTTGGTGTATTCAAATCCAGCCCGGGCCTGCCAAACAACAATGATGGCTGCAACCAAAAAATAGCCAGGCATTGCGGTGGGTGCCTGTAGTCCCAGCTACTTAGGAGGCAGAGGCAGGAGAATTGCTTGAGCCCATGAGTTGGAGGTTGCTGTGAACTGTGATGCCAGGGCACTCTACCCAGGGTGACAGCTTGAGGCTCTGTCTCAAAAAAAAAAAAATTAAAAATATCTGGTAGATGGGGCTGGGAGAGCGATTGGTAGGGGATAGTTGGTGATCCAGCTCAACTGAGGGCATCCTGGGAGGAAGGAAAGGGTGGGCATGCATGTGTGCACAGGACTCCATCCTACCCTGGTGTGGAGGTGGAGGGTAGCAGCCGGGAGTAGTCCCTCATTATCCCATTTACCCACCATGCCCCAGCATGGAGCCACTGGATGGAGAGACAGGTCGGAGCTTGGTTTGCTGGGGACCTGGGCCAAGCACCCAGTACTAACAACTTCCCAAACCCCGCTAGGTACCTTTGTATTCAACATTTGTCCTATCACAGACCATATCCCCATTCTACTAAGAGAAAATGGACTTCAAAGAGATAAAGAAACAGAGGTCCAAGGAGCTGAATTTCTTTTTCAGCATTTCCTTCTGGAAGTCTCTCCCCCTTGAGGATTGAGTCTATGGCACCCACCAAAGCCAATCTACCCTTTGCCATCGAAGGACCTCCAGAGACAGCAGGAACAGATTGAACTGTGTGGGCCAGTCCCCAGGGATCCACCATGAGGTCACCAGTCAGCCCTTGAGTGGGGTCCCAGCCTTGCCCTCTGCTGGCCTTTTGTCTGCCTGTCAAACAGGGTCCAGTATTGGACCCAGGTCCTTTTGGCATGATGGAGGCTTCCCTGACTATAGTTTCCCCTGCCTAATCACCCATGCCCCCTGTAAAGATCCAGGGTTCCCAACTTCTCCCCTCCCAGAGCTACAGAGACAGGAGTTGTTTCACTTGTTCTCAAAAAAAAAAATTAAAAACACGTGTGCCTCAAAGGACACAATCAAGGGAATAAAAAAGTAATTTCCCCTAACAGAAGAAAATATTTGCAAGTCAACTATCTGATAAGTGATTAATACTCAGAATATATGTACAAAAACTCTTACAATTCAAAAATGACAAAACATTCTACCCATTCAAAAATGGGCAAAGGAGGTCAGGCACGGTGGCTCACACCTGTAACCCTAGTGCTCTGGGAGGCCAAGACGGGAGGATTGCTTGAGCTCAGGAGTTTGAGAACAATCTGAGGGAGACTGAGACCCAGTCTCTCCTAAAAATAGAAAAAAATGGTCTGGCCATGGTGGTGGGTGCCTATACCTCCCAGCTACTTATCCCAGTTACTTGGGAGGGTGAGGCAGGAGGAATGCCTGAACCCAGGAGTCCAGGAGTTTGAGGTTGCTGTGAGCTAGGCTGATGCCATGGCACTCTAGACTGGGCTAACATACAGAGACACTATTTTTTTTTTTTTTTTGGTAGAGACAGAGTCTCACTTTATCGCCCTGGGTAGAGTGCCATGGCGTCACATAGCTCACAGCAACCTCCAATTCCTGGGCTTAGGCGATACTCTTGCCTCGGCCTCCCGAGTAACTGGGACTACAGGCACCCGCCACAATGCCCCAAATATTTTTCTGTTTTGCAGTTCGGCTGAGGCAAGGTTTGAACCCGCCACCGTCGGTATATGGAGCTGGTATCCTACTCGATGAGCCACAGGAGCCGCCCGAGAAACACTATCTTTAAAAAAAAAAAATCCTTCCCTTGGAAAAAGAATTTAAAAAAAAGAATTAAGTTCTGACATGCGCTACAACATGGATGAACCTTGAAAACATTACGGTAAGTCAAATAAACCAGAAACAAAAAGATAAATATTATATGATTCCACTTATATGAGGCACCTAGAATAGTGAAGTTCATAGAGACAGAAAGTAGAATAGGATCACCAGGGGCCAGGGAGCAAGGAATTGGGGAGGTGCTGTTCAAGGTTACAGAGGTTCAGATTGTACAAAAACATGAATGCACTTAATGTCACAGAACTGTACCCTGAAAAAGATTAAAAAATAAAATGGTATGTTTTATTGGTATGTTTTACCAAAATTAAACAACAAAAAAGAACCATCATGGTGTACCCCAGAATAATACAGAATTAGAAAGGAGGGTGCTTGTGAAAGGAGGGAAAACCAAAGCAGCCAGGCCAGAGCCAAAGCCTGAGGAAGGGTCTGCAGAGAGCAGAGCTGGAGAGGAGCAGTCACTCCCCAAAAGAGGATCAGGGTTAAGAAACCACACAGGGGCTTGGCGCCTATGGCTCAACGGGCTAAGGCGCCAGCCACGTACACCTGAGCTGGCGGGTTCGAATCCAGTCCCAGGACCCGCCAAACAACAATGACGGCTGCAACCAAAAAACGGCCAGGCATTGTGGTGGGCGCCTGTAGTCCCAGCTACTTGGGAGGCAGAGGCAAGAGACTCGCTTGAGCCCAGGAATTGGAGGTTGCTATGAGCTGTGATGCTACGGCACTCTCTCCAGGGTGACAGCTTGAGGCTCTGTCTCAAAAAAAAAAAAAAAAAAAAAAGAAACCACACAGGAAGAAGGCAGTGCTGGGACAAGGTCCACACGAGGGGGAGGGGGAGACCACAGCTGACAACATGGCAAAACTAAGATTTTGGAGACATGCTGTAGGAAGTCAAAGAACCAAAAGGGAATGATGAGGGTCAAGGGGCAGGTGGACCAAGAGCCCATGTGGAGTCTGGTGGGGAAATGGAGATGGTCAGGGCAAGGATTGGGGTGAGGTGAGCATGGGGCAGGGGCAACCTGGGAGAACTTGGGTCAAGAGAGGACAAGAGAGAAGGGGGGTCTCTGGGTGAGAGAAGGTGGGGGCTGTGAATGATGAGAAATTGGTGAGGGCCCCAGCCAGCTGGGCAAGGGATCAGAAAGAGACAGTGCAGCTCCTATGGGCTGGAGAGCAGGCCTGGGAAGGGTGAGGCTCAGGATGAAGGAGAAGACAGGGGCCACAGCAAGGCAGGGCACAAGCAAGCACCTACACTGGGGGAAGGGAGACTACATTGCCTTGATCCCCCTTAGGGCCTGAGTGTCATTCTCATCAAGGATTCCCTTGGAACAGCTGGAGGGGAGTGGGATGGAGAGAAGACCCTTGGACTGAAGGCACCACCAGAAAGTCAGGGCATTGGAAGGGGTGGCATACCAGCAGCACTAGGCGAAGGCTCCTTGCAGGAAGGACTCATAGGGAAGAAGGGCCTTGCAGTGGTGGAGGAGGGGGTGATGGCAATGGGCACCCTAGAAATGAATCAGAGAACCAACCGTGGCCAGGAAGGGAGAGCAGGGAGGCAGGGAACTGAATGGGAGAAGGGAAAGGGGTGAGGCAGGCAGGGGAGGAGGTGGGAGATGTGAGGTTAGATCAGCAGGGTTAATAGTTGAGGGTGGAGAGGGTACAAGGGTGGAGAGAACCCCAGGGAGTGGACGGTGGGGAGAGTAGGGGTGGGGCTGAGAGAGTCACAGGAAGAATCTCTGGCCTCAGAAGACCCAAACCCCCCATACTTGAGGGTCAGGAGCAGCCACAGTCCCCACAGCAGCAGGACAAAGTGCCAGCTCCGGGTCACAAAAAAGGAAGGCTCCTAACTCCAGGTACAGGGGCCCCGGAGCTGAGAACATGCTGACTCCGCGGAGAAGATAGGGCTGTGAGGGACCTGAGAGCTGGCCCCCGACACTGGGGAAAACGGTTACCCGAGCAGCAGAACTCGAAAGGCACTCAAACTCCATTCAAAGGAGCAACCCCAGAGGCAACTCAGGAACCTCGGGGCAAGAAGGACCAGGATGTCTGAAAAGTAAGAGAAAGGCACCAGAGCACGGCGCAACCAGAAGAAAATGCAGTGGGGCAGGGGGTGTTGTTGAGTCAAAGGGAAGAGGGGCTGTAGGGGTTTGGGAATGAACGATCCCGAAAAGGACTGAAAAGAGGTTGGAAAAGCAGGAGTGAGGTGTGACGGGGCCGAGCCGAGTCCAGCGCCTTCCCCTACCCGCTCCTCCACTTCACCACACCCCTCCTGGGAAGCGCGACACTCGCCGCCACCCACCCAGACCCCTGAAACACTCCCGGGCTCCGGCTCCGCTGAGGACTGTCGGAAATTCCACTCACCAGTAGCGGCCCCTAGGCGTACCAAAGAGGCAGCGCCGGCCAGGAGGAGCAGCACACAGCCCACCTCTATGGTCCCCAACTTTGCCACCATAGCGGCCACTCCTGCAGCCGCAGCACCAGCTGCAAATACAGATGACCGGCGCAGGCGTCCGCGAACGCCCCTGGCTTCGCCTCGCCCCGCCCCCCCTTCGCCGCTCACCCAATGAACTGAGCACCGGCACCGACGCCGCGGAACTTCAGGCCAATCCAGAGCGAGAAGTAAGCGCTACACACGCTGGAAAGTTCTGAAGCTAGAAAAGGGTCAGCGCAGGTGGGCGCCGCCCAACGCAGCCAGCGGCTCTGAGTTATCAACGGCACAGCCCCAAGTCGATGAGTACCGCCGGGGCCCTGGCGCCCTTCCCTGCTTCAGCCACCACCCCATCCCCCGCACGTCCATCACAAGCGGAGCTGGTCTCTCCAAGCTCCTTCAGACTGCCAGGCCGACCTCGGCCCCCGCTGGTTCCTTCTGGGACAAACTTAAGAGAAGAGAGCGTGCGGGATTTTTCCACCAAACACATTCCTCTCGACTCGCACAGAGTTACTGGCAATGTAATCAGTGACCAGATTCTCAGACCTATTTGCAGATTAGAGCCACCTCTGGCTCTCAGAAGCTCCTCCCCGAGTTGAATCGCTCTCAGAAGCACCTCCCCGAGTTGAATCGCTCACAAGCCAAACATCTCAGGTGTTTCAGCTTTTTTTTTTTTTTTTTTTTAAGGCTGTTTCAGCTTTTAATCTCCTTCTCTTTGACTGGAGGCCGGGTCTCCTTTCCTGTAGCCACATCCTGTATGTGTCCAAACTCTCCCAGTTCAGCCCCTAGGTGATCACAAACCTAATAAGCGGCTCCCCAAGGTCCACTCTGACAAGCTTTCCCCAGACTCCTTTTCGCCACCTGCCTTAGGGTCTGCAAGGACAACCTGCACCTCTCTCACCACACCTGCCCCCTCTCCCCTGTTTCTCTTAACAGCGTCATCCTCCTCCATCCTTTCTGATTTCTCCTGTCCCCTGCTTCTCTAAGACTCAAAGTCAGCTCCGTCACCCTTTTTCACTCCCTTAGTTCAGGCTTTCCTCTACCTTCCACCTGGAACACTGCTCAACCTTCCAAACACTGTGCCTGCCCCCAGTTATTACCAGAGTATTCCAGGCCACCCACAGTATCCTATTGTGAGATTTAACACATTAACACCCACAGCTGCCATGACATACATTCTGGCATTAACCCCCATTTCTCTGACTTCTCCCCAGGATGGCCTCCCTGATCTCCTCAACCTGTCCCCCCAGGATGCCACTGCTTCAACAGTCTCCCTCCTCCAGACTACTGTCACCTGTACCTTCTAACCCAGCAGACCTTATCTCATCCTAAAATCTTCCCAATCAGGCTGGTCCAACTACAGTGGTGTTTACAACTAATTGATCACAACCAATTACAGATTTAACTATTCCTTCTCCATTCCCACTGCCTCTCTTGACTAGCCTTTAAACAAAAAGGAGAGAAAAGAAAATCTTCCCAATTATATGGGCACAATGATGGCACAATCTTGTGATTATACTAAAAGTTACCGAACCATGCACTTTAATAGGATGATTTATGTATATGAATTCTATCTCGATAATAATAATGCCATCTGGAAAGCCTTCTTCTACTGAAAGATTTACCCTAACCCAAATGCATCTTCTCCTAGGCTTTAGTATCTAGCCAGTGGTCCTCAAACTTAACCACTTCATATAACCACTTGGACAATTTTGATTGTTTTTGGAGACAGAGTCTCACTCTGTTGCTGTGGGTAGAGTGCCATGGCATCATCATAGCTCACAGCAACTTTAAACTCTTGGCCACAGCTGGGACTACTGGTGCTGTCCACAATGCCCAGTTAGTTTTTCTATTTTAAGTCGAGAGAGGGGCCTCACTGTTGCTCTAAGCTGGTCTCCAACTCCTCAGCTCAAGGGATCCTCTGGCCTCTGCCTCCCTGGATACTTGGATCACAGGCATGAGCCACCACACCCAGCTTCATTAATATTTTTTTTTTTTTTTGAGACAGAGTATCACTATGTTGCCCTCGGTACAGTGCCTTAGCATCACAGCAACCTCAAACTCTTGGGCTTAAGCGATTCTCTTGCCTCAGCCTCTCAAGTAGCTAGGACTACAGCTGCCTACCACAATGCCCACCTATTTTTTTTGCAGCTGTCATTGTTGTTTAGCTGGCCCAGGCTGGGTTTGAACCCACCAGCCTTGGCGTATGTGGCTGGCACCGTAACCACTGTGTTATGAGCACCAAGCCCGTTAATTATTTATTTTGATCATCATACTTTATTGAGCTCAGCAATGACTGGGGTCCTGACTCCATCTCAGAGAGATTATTTTCATTGCCAAAGGTCACAAGGGTAGTGAAGGGCAAAGAGCGAGAGGACTCAGCGCCCCTGACAGGTGCTCTGCAGCCCTTACCTGCACAAAGTCTATCCTCTTTGCAGGATGTCCTCAGTGTGTCTCAGTTCAGCTCACTCTAAAGAAGAATTTTAAGGCTTCAATGCAGATGATAACAATCAACAGCACCTGTAGCTCAATGCTTAGGGCACTGGCCACATGCACCGGGGCTAGTGGGTTCGAACCTGGCCCAAGCCTGCTAAACAAACAAACAAACAAACATAGCTGGGCATTGTGGTGGGCACCTGTGGTCCCAGCTATTTGGGAGGCTGTGGCAAGAGAATCCCTTGAGCCCAAGAGTTTAAGGTTGCTGTGAGCTATGACACCACAGCACTCTACCGAGGGTGACAGACTAAGACTCTGTCTCAAAAGAAGAAAAAAAGAAAGAAAAGAAAATGATAACAATACTAAATATGAAAGGTTTGTTCCAAGGCATTTGGAGGAGATGGCCAGGAGACATGAAGCTGATTCCGCACTTTTTAGGGCAGTCGTTCTCAACCTTCCTAATTACTGCGTTGTTACAAATGGAACAAAGGGGTCGCGACCCACAGGTTGAGAACTGCTGTTCTAGGGGAAGAGGAAGTCCTAATGATCCTGGGCTTGAATATGAGTCACTCCCCAGGACCCAGGCCTGGCCACCTTTGCCCCACCAACCCTTCCAGATCGTCTTCTGTACAATCCTTTCACTTCACCCCAACCTCTCCAGCCTCCTTCTTCTCTGACCCAGAAACTACTTTTCTCCCTCCACTCTCCCCTCTGGACCCCTGGACTCACGAGCATAAAGGCGACTTTCTCTTCTCAGACCTTGGGTGTAACTGCTGCCTCTGAAAGTGAAAGAGAAACTCCCTGTGCTGTCTCTTACATAACCCTGGACCAGTCTGTGCTCAACTGCTTGGCCATATCTAGTCACCACCACCTTCCCCCCTCCACCCTGAGTTTACTGGGAGAACTGAAGATCAAGATGATCTGGCCTTCTCCTTCTCTTCCTTTTTTTTTTTTTTCCCTCTGTTGCCCTGGGTAGAGTACTGTGGCACCTTAGCTCACAGTCCCCTCAAGTGATCCTCTTGCCTCAGCCGCCCAAGTAGCAGGAATTACAGGTGCCCACCACAATGCCTGACTTTTTTTTTTTAGAGACAGGGGTTTCCACTCTGACTCAGGCTGTTGTCGAACTCTTGAGGTAATCAGCCTGCATTGGCCTCCTAGAGTGCTAGGATTATGGGTATGTCACCATGCCCAGCCTACTACTGACATCTCAAATGGATAATCTCTCAGCTCCCACAGAAATTGGCCTCAGAGTTGTAGCTGAGCACTTGGTGCTAAGGCAGGAAGTTATTTCTGAATTTGCCTGGCTGATCTGGAGGGTGGTCCTGAAGGAGGTGGGCTCTGGGGGCCATGCAAGTGCCTGATGAGGGGAAACTAGACTGATGGGAGAGCTCCAAAGTGAGAGTTAGGGGGCTCTGTGGCCCAGCAAGGAGCCACTTTATTTATGTATGTATGTATATATTTATTTATTTATTTATTTTTGAGATGGAACTTTAAGCTGTCGCCCTGGGTAGAGTACACTGGTCTTATAGCTCACAGCAACATCCAACTGGGGCTCAAGTGATCCTCTTGCCTCAGTTTTTCTATGTTTAGTAGAGATAGAGTCTCACTTTTGCTCACACTGGTCTCAAACTCATGAGCTCAAGCAATCTACCTGCCTGGGCAACAGAGAGTGCTAGGATTACAAGCGTGAGTCACTGCCCAGCATAGAGCCACTTTTGCCTATGGTTTCCTCTTCCACTGTCCTGTCTGCTAGGCCATCTCAGGCAACCGTTCATCTGGTAACCATTTCTCAATATACCTGCTGTGTGCTGGGCATTGTCTTTAGAGGAGCTGGGGCTGAGGTCAGAGGAACCAAACCCTCTTTACCCTCAACATTGACGCAGTCTTGCTCAGGCAGAGATCAGTACAGAAATTCTAACACAAGTGGTTAGTGGGATATGCATATTTGGTTTTTAGACATACATGCAGACTACCAACTCTGACCAAGGAGTCACAGAAACCTAATAACAGAAACAGTAGTTGAGCTGTGTTTTGAGGTGTAAGCAGGAGTCCAACAGACACTGAGGACAAGAGAGCTCAGAATCCAGGACATGAATTTCTTTCCATGGGCCAGCCCAGGACTCAGACTAGGTTGATTTAGGAGCACTTGGCAAGAAAATGCATCCCACATCTGACTGTTCAGAATCACGGCAACTCTGTATTGAGACTTGAGTGATGGGGGACAGGGCTGACTTGAAAGAAAAAATTCTGCTGGGGGATTTATTAAAATGTAGAACTTCTGATTCAGTAGCGTCTGGGATAGGGCCTGAAAATTACATTGCTATAGACTAGTATTTTTCAACTCTTTTTTTTTTATATATATAACTATAGCACACTTGAACCTATAGTTGAATTTCCAAGGCACACTTAAATTATGTTGATCCAAAAAAAATTTCTTTTTTTCTTTTTTCTTTCTTTCTTTTTTTTTTTTTTTTTTTTGCAGTTTTTGGCCGGGGCTGGGTTTGAACCCCCTACCTCATGCATATGGGGCTAGCACCCTACTCCTTTGAGCCACAGGCGCTGCCCAATCCAAAAAAAAATTTCAAAAATTTAAAAAGAATATTTTTGGCTGAAAGCAGTAGCTCATGCCTGTAATCCGAGCACTGTAGGAGGCTGAAGCAGTTGAATTGCTTGAGCTCAGAAGTTCAAGACCAGCCTGGGCAAGAGCCGAGACCCTGTCTCTACTAAAAATAGAAAAACTAGCCAGGTGTAGTGGACCACACCTGTAGTCCCAGCTACTAGGAGGCTGAGACAGGAGGATTGCTCAAGCCCAAGAGTTTGAGGTTGCTGTGAGCTATGATGATGCCATGGCACTCTACCCACAGCAACAGAGTGAGACTCTGTCTCAAAAAAAAAAAAAAGGAATATATTTACTGTGCTTTGAACTTTTCAAAAAGAATTTAATTAATGATCATTAAAATTTTTCGCAGCACACCTAACATTCTCTCACAGCACACCAGTGTGTGGCTGCACACCTTTGAAAATAATTGCTATAGACTTGACACCTGCAACTCAAGCAGCTGGAGTGCCAGCCACATACACCGGAGCTGACGGGTTCGAATCTAGCCCAGGCCCACCAAACAACAGTGACAACTACAAACAAAAATTAGCTAGGCATTGTGGTGGCCACCTGTAGTCCCAGCTACTTGGGAGGCTGAGGCAAGAGAATCATTTAAGCCCAAGAGTTTGAGGTTGCTGTGAGCTGTGATGCCACGGCACTCTACCCAGAGTGACAGCTTGAGACTCTGTCTCAAAAAAAAAAAGAAAGAAAGAAAGAAAGAAAATCAAAAAATAAAAAGAAAATTGGGCGGCATCTAGTAGGATGCCTCATCAAGTAGGATGCTGGCCCGTATACCAAAGGTGGCGGGTTCAAACCCGGCCTCAGTGGACTGCAAAACAGAAAAATAGCCAGGCATTGTGGCGGGCACCTGTAGTCCCAGCTACTTAGGAGGCTGAGTCAAGAAGATCACTTGAGCCCTAGAGTTTGAGGTTGCCATGAGCTATGATGTAACAGTACTCTATCAAGGGTGACAACATGAGATTCTGTCTCTAAATAAATAAATAATAGCTGGGCATTTTGGCAGGCGCTTATAGTCCCAGCTACTTGGGAGGCTGACACAAAAGGATCAATTGAAACCAGGAGTCTGACGTTGCTGTAAGCTCTGTTCCCATGGCACTCTACCCAGGGAGACAAAGTGAGACTCTGTCTTAATAAAAAAAAAAAAGTCTAGGCATGGTCGTTCATGCCTGTAATCCTAGCACTCTGGGAGACTAAGGCGGGTGGATTGCCTGAGCTCACAGGTTCGAGACCAACCTGAACAAGAGCAAGACCTCATCTTGAAAAATAACTGGATATTGTGGTGGGCACCTGTAGTCCCAGCTACTTGGAAGGCTGAGGCAAGAGAATCGCTTGAGCCCAAGAGTTTGAGTTTGAGGTTGCTGTGAGCTGTGAGCTGTGACAGCATGGCACTCTATCAAGGGCGACAAAGTAAGACTGTGTCTCAAAAAAAGAAGAAGAAAAAAAAAAGGAAAATCACTGTTGGTGGTGCCCATAGCTCAGTGGGTAGGGCACTGGCCACATCACCCAGGCTGGTTGGTTCAAACCCAGCCCGGGCCAGCTAAACATCAATGACAACTGCAACAAAAAAAAATAGCCGAGTATTGTGCTGGGCACCTGTAGTCCCAGATACTTGGGAGGCTAATACAAGAGAATCGCTTAAGCCCAAGAGTTGGAGGTTGCTGTGAGCTATGACGTCATAGCACTCTACCAGTGGCGACATAGTGGGACTCTGTCTCAAAAAAAAAAAAAAAAGAAAGAAAGAAAGAAAATCACTGTTATCACTAGGTGGCAGGCCTGGATTAAGAAAAAGAAAATTGCAGTTCTAGCACGTCCCTAGCTGATGCTCATGCTGATTATCCCAGGACCCCACTTTGAGAACCACCATCCTAAACCAACCTGGCTTAATTTATATATTGGAAGAAGTCTGTGAGGCAAAAGTATGGGATACCACACACAGCCCCTCCTCGGGAGCTGCCCACGCTGAGGCGCTGGTATTTGATCTCCTTGGGGTTCTAGGAATGACTGTTACCCAGGAAGGGTTTGAATGTGGGTCAGAGGGTAGTTTAGATGCAGGGCTTTACACACAGCTCCAGGCCCTACTACACCCTCAGTTCCTTCCCTCTCTGCATATTGACCTCCAGGCCTTGCTCTGCTGCACTCGGCTGTTTGGGCCCAGAGGAGGTCTGAGCATATTTTCTGACCCAAAGACAGGGGGACCTAGCATGACAACTTTTTTTTTTTTTTTTTTGCAGTTTTTGGCCAGGGATGGGTTTGAACCCACCACCTCCCGTATATGGGGCTAGCACCTTACTCCTTTGAGCCATAGGTGCCACCCTTTTTTTTTTCTTTTAAAGACAGAGTCTCACTTTATCGCCCTCAGTAGAGTACAGTGACATCACAGCTCACAGCAACCTCCAGCTCTTGGGCTTAGGCGATTCTCTTGCCTCAGCCACCAGAGTAGCTGGGACTGCAGGCGCCAGCCAGGACACCTGGCTATTTTTTTGTTGTTGCAGTTTGGCAGGGGCCAGGTTCGAACCTGCCAACCTCCGTATATGGGGCCGGCGCCCTACTCACTGAGCCACAGGCACCACCCTAGTGTAACAACTATTCACAAACTAACAGGGATAACAGAATGAGCCAATGACCAGGACCTTCAAAACTGACAAATGGCTTCAATCTTGTCTCTTGCAGGAGAATTACCGAAGTGTTTTCTCCGTCTCACACACGTATCACAATCTTTATCTCACACAGACACTAGAGGGCGGCCTGAGTGCACGGAAGACACCGAGAATCCCTTGCAGATGAGGCTTTCTCACACTAAAATTTGGTGAAAATTTCCTTCACCAAACAAATTGTATTTATTTATTAATCATGCCCTTACTTTATCTTTTAATGAAAGAAAGACATATATGTAAAGAAAAATAATGTAATTAAAAAGAAAGCAACATAATGAATTAAAATGAGGTAAACCTTCTTGTTTAAAAAATGATATAATTTTTTGTGGCCGTGGGGACAGAGGGTGGCAGCCAGACTCGGTTAGGGTGTCAGGTCGGGCAGTGGGGGCAACAGGAGGTTAAAAAAAAAAAAGAAATGATGTAATGGGGGGGGTTGGGGAGACAGAGTCTCACTATGTCACCCTCAGTAGAGAGTGCTGTGGTACCACAGCACACAGCAACCTCAAACTCTTGGGCTTAAGCGATTCTCTTGCCTCAGTCTCCCAAGTAGCTGGGACTAAAGGCGCCCACCACAATGCCCACAATACCCACAATGTCCACTACTTTTTGTAGCAGTTGTCATTGTTGTTTAGCTGGCCCAGGCTGGGTTCGAACCCGCCAGCCTCGGTGCATATGGCTGGTGCTGTAACCACTGTGCTACGAGCGCCAAGCCTAATTTTTTTTTTTTTTTTGTAGAGACAGAGTCTCACTTTATCGCCCTGGGTAGAGTGCCGTGGCGTCACACTGTTCACAGCAACCTCCAGCTCTTGGGCTTAAGCGATTCTCTTGCCTTAGCCTCCCTAGTAGCTGGGACTACAGGCGCCCACCACAGCGCCCGGCTATTTTTTTGTTTTGCAGTTCGGCCGAGGCCGAGCTTGAACCCGCTACCTTCCGTATATGGGGCCGGCGCCCTACTCGCTGAGCCACAGGAGCCGCCCTAGATTTTTTTTTTTTTTTAAGTCAATGATCAGGCTTGGCCCCCTGTAGCACAGTGGTTATAGCACCAGCCACATATACCAAGGCTGGCTGGTTTGAACTCTGCCCAGGCCAGCCAAACAACAATGACAACTGCAACAAAAAAATAGCCGGGTGTTGCGATGGGCGCATATAATCCCAGCTACTTGGGAGGCTGAGGCAAGAGTATCACTTAGGCCCAAGAGTTTGAGGTTGCTGTGAGCTGTGACACTAGAGCACTCTACCGAGGGGGACAAAGTGAGACTCTGTCTTAGAATAAATAAATAAATATATAGATAAAGTTAGTAAACAATTCTCTCCTACTTCTTCTAGATAGGATGTGAGGCCTCCAACTATTTGGAGAGATGGGCAAGGCAGACAAACAGAAGACTTAATATTAAATATGGATTAGTTTGTAATATTACATAGCTAAGTGGTACTACTCACTGTTCCTCAAAGCTCCACTTGGTTTTAGGGTTGGGACAGACGGACAATCTGCTTCATTACCACATATGTGATTATTCAACCTGGGAAACAAATTATGATCTGAGTATGGTCACAAAGTAGAGTTTCCTTTTGGGAACACTTTTTTGCAAAGTTTTATAAAAAAAATAGAGATGGGATATTAAAATGACATTTCTTTTATACACAAGTTATATGAATATATTGTACATTATTATTTATAAAATGCCAACAATTAATCGAATTCTAATGTCACACATCGAATCTCCTGCAAATGTTTCAAATTGCATCAATATTAGTTATTAGGCCTCATCTGTATGTGGACATCAAGGCTAATACAGAGGAAACCATCTTGGCCATGAGAGGCCAGTCTCCAAGTTGGGATCCACATTTTTCAGAGAGTTGGGTCTTTGTCTTCCCTCCTTTCCCATGTTTGCCTTAATCCTTACCCACTTGCAGACTCAGTCGTGGGATGTTTGTATAAGGGGATAAAAACTTCAAAATCTATAGCAGTGTCTGAAATGAAAATATCCCAAAAGACATAGCACAAGTACTCCTAGGTGCACCAAGTTTCAAAGCATAGCTGATCCTTTCCTGAGAGAATTTCTGATGGGAGCAGAGAGGAATATGAGGGACTCATCAGGGAGGGGAGAAATGCTGACATGGGAGTCCGAGGGTGTGCAGAGCAAGCATTGCACTGGGTTGGAGTGTAGACGGCAGTGCTGCCTCCCACCAAGTGTTGAACACATCCTTTTAACAGCCTTGGCCTGTATTTCCTCTTCTGAAAATAAGAATCATGATAGTACTTATCTCAAAGTGCTGCTTACAGTGTTAATCAGCTAATATGTATAGAGCAATTGGAACAATGCTTGGCAAATTATAAATACTGTAAAAGTATTAGCTTTTATTATTATTTGCAATTTTAGCCCAGGCTGTGGAGTTTTGTACAGTTTTAAGTCACCCATTTTCTGGATCACTCCCTTTTTGGAATGGTTTGCTGTGGTCTAAATGTTTGTGTCCCCCCAAAGTACATTTGTTTAAATCCTAACTCCCAAGATGATGGTAATAGCAGGGTGAGACCTCTTAAAGGTGATTATGTCACAAGGGGCAGAGCCCTCGTGAATGGAATTAGCATCATATACGAGGCCTAAGGAAGCCTGTTTGCCTCTTCTTCCATGAGCCAGGAAACAGGCTCTCCCCAGACCCTGGGTATTCTGCCAGCACCTTGATCTTGGTCTTTGAGGCTCCAGAATTGAGAAATAACTTTCTGTTGTTATGAGCTACCCAGTTTCTGGTATTTTGTTACAGCAGCCCCAGAGGACTGAGGCACGGTCACGGCACAGACCTTCAACTGCTGGTGTAGGAGGAAGGTTTGTTCTTTCGCTTGTTTTGCCCTCTGTGTCTAACTTGTAGTTCTTGTACAGAGCTCCCAGTGCTTGTAAGCCCTGATCTGATCTCACCAAATACCACCAAATACAGACTTACAGAATTGTGTCAGGAACATTTCTTGCCGGGGTCTGCTCACCCCTTGGAGTCAGTTGCTATGGGAGACAAGCTAGCGATGTCACAAGGCATCATCACACTCCTGCCTCCTCCTCAGGTCCCTTCTGTTGAGCCTGGGGCAGAGCCCAGTCCTGCACCCCCCCCCCAGCTCAATCATGTCTCTACCTCTCCAGGGAAGAGCAGGGGGCCTTACCCTCTCCCAGCAATGTCTAAACTCAGGTATGTTGAGGTACTGACCACGGATCTCTTTCTAATGCTTCTTTTTCCTTCCCAGGCTGTAGAAATATCTGTGCAAGGCTCGGCGCCGGTGGCTCAAGGGGCTAAGGCGCCAGCCACATATACCTGAGTTTCAGGGTTTGAATCCAGCCCGGGCTGCTAAAAAACAATAACGGCTGCAACCAAAAAAATGGCCAGGCGTTATGGCAGGCCCCTGCAGTCCCAGCTACTTGGGAGGTGGAGGCAAGAGACTCGCTTGAGCCCAGGAATTGGAGGTTGCTGTGAGCTGTGATGCAACAGCACTCTATCCAGGGTGACAGCTTGAGGCTCTGTCTCAAAAAAATAAAATAAAAAACAGA
>CAUYON010062114.1:0-13674 GCA_963573935.1 Arctocebus calabarensis
AGTGCCGTGGCGTCACACTGCTCACAGTAACCTCCAGCTCTTGGGCTTAAGCGATTCTCTTGCCTCAGCCTCCCTAGTAACTGGGACTACAGGCGCCCGCCACAGCACCCGGCTATTTTTTTGTTTTGCAGTTCGGCGGAGGCCGGGCTTGAACCCGCCACCTTCGGTATATGGGGCCGGCACCCTACTCGCTGAGCCACAGGAGCCGCCCTACTTGTCCTTTTCCTCTAGGTTGTTAGCTCATTGTAGGTGGATTCTACATCTTTTGCTTTTGGATTCATATAATAGGCACTCACTAGTTACTTGCTTATTTATCCTAATAAACCATTGTTGCCTCTCCTGAGAAACCTTCCCATAGTGCCTGGTAGTTAGCCTTTGCTTCGGTTTGCTTCAGGAGCACTTTCTTTGTGTTCTTCTGTTACATGTGTGACTCAATACTATTTATCTGTCTTCCATATCTGTCTCTCTGAACTCTTTACCCTCCTGGAAACACAGTGGCTACCATAGAAGTAGGTAACACTTATTGAACAAAAGGATTTTAACATACATTGTAGTTATAAAGGTTGAGCAAAGCTTCTCTTTTGCCACTGAATACCCATTTGTAGGGCTCTAAAACAAGAAGTTCTTAATGTTCTTAGCATCGAAGAATCTTTTGAAACTAGACATGTATATTGTCTTTTCAGAGATACAGTGAGTTGGTAGAATATCAAGGAGTTTACATGTTGAACCTACATTTGTAGACATCAGTGTCCTTTGATTCCTGGTTAAATCCCTTTGTTCCTAGAGGTTATAGGGTTGACAGTCTTTACAAGTTTTCATGAAGACCAGAGGGCAAGGTTAATCATGATGATGAGGATGGCGACAATGATAATAACAAGCATTTATATACAGATAGTCCCTGAATAAGATAGATTCTGTAGGTTTGTTCTTAAGTTTAATTGTATGTAAGTTGTAATAGGTACATTCACCTATTACTTGTCATAGCCTTGGTTTATTAGTGCAAGTCATACATAAGTTGGATGTTTGTACGACTGCCTTGTACTCGGGGACTGCCTGTTTTTCGACAAACATTGTATGACACTTAGTTTTATATTTTATAAATGAGCTAGATAAACCTTTACAAAAGATAAATTACTTTTCTATCATTTATATATGTGCCTGAAATGCTTCAAAAGAAACTGTTACTCAAGTCTGTTTCCAAGTGAAGTAATAACCTGCAGTTTTTATGCACCTTCTTCATCAGTTGCTCTGTTTTCCCATTGGGGTATAGAAAACAAATAATTGTATTTTATAATAAAACAGATATAATCAGCACTGTACAGCCATGTGCTGGGTTTGGATGTAGGACTGAATATAACCAAATCCATGTGTATTCAAGTCGCATAGCCAGCCCAGCCCTTCAAAACCCATGGAGATCTTGGCTCTCTGAGGGTTGGCTTGGCTTCTCCTTGAATACTGTAAAGGATGAAAAAAAAAGGTATACATATTTTAAGAAAAGAAAAAACTATTAAAATTATAATATTCAAGTCATGTTTGATTTTTCCAATCACAAGAAGTGCTCAATGTGACTTTTCTTTCATTATCAGTATATATTGAGCATCCTTCTGGATTGAAAGTATCCTGTTGTAAGTATAGAAGATGAGTATCTATTTACATTTTACATTGTTTTTCAAAACTTTAACTCTTTACAAGGCATTCAGATTAGTAGGATCTGGGGGTGGTGCCTGTGGCTCAAGGAGTAGGGCTCCGGCCCCATATACCTGGGTGGCGGGTTTGAACCCAGCCCCGACCAAAACAACAACAGAAACAGATTAGTAGGATCTATTTTTATTTGCCAGTATCATTATTGATGAATTTATTAAAGCTTATTATCTAGAGATTCACAGACTTTTCAAAACTGTCACTTTTCCAGTTTAAATTGAGCACACATACATATATATCCTATTAAAAAGCCACATGTTTTGGGTGGTGCCTGTGGCTCAAGGAGTAGGGCACCCGCCCCACATATCAGAGGGTGGGTTCATAACTGCCCCTGCAAAAAACAAACAGTGAAAAAGCCATATGTTTTGTGTTGTAAGTCTCTTGGTTATTTCTGTTGATAGATGCAATTTATTTATAAACAAACCCCTTCATTTAAAGCCAGGTTGAATAATGGGGGAGATTTAGTAACCAGACTATTTTAAGGAAAACAATAGGTAGAAAAACTGAAAATATTTCCCTCATTTTAATAACTGCCTCTAAATAAAATGTAAAAGCTCTGATTTACTCTTTGCCTACTTTTCTTGCTACTTATAAGGCCAATTCTGATTCTAAATCTTTTCACCTGTATAAATAATTAGTAGTAGCTAGTTCAGTTAGAGTCATTATTTTAATTTCAAAGTAATTCCTTAGGATGATGAAAGGAAGGAAAGAAGACCTTAGTGGATTTGGGTAGGAAATTGCAGGCAGATTTGAGCACTTTTGAGAGATGGGGCAAAAATGGTTAGAGTAGATAGAGATGAGTTACTCAAGTGAAATAAGGGTAGATCCAAGACTGAATTGCAACATTTTGTTATCTTTGGACTGATATTAAGTATTGTGAAGGAAGTCACAGAGAACTGTATAATTTAGGCTTTTGTTGGGTAACAAACCATCCTAAACCTTGGCAGCTTGAAACAACCATTGTGTATATAGGTCACAGTTCTGTGAGTGGGCAGTTTTGGCTGGACTCAGCAGGGCGTTTCCTTGGCTAGTTCAGCTGGGCTGACTCATGTTCCTCACTTACTCAGCCTTCTATCTGTCATGGTCTAGTCTCCTGTTCTTGATTTATTCACATGGTGGTCTCAGGGTTCCCAAAGCGTAAGGAAAGCAGCCAGTCCTCCTGTGGCCAAGGCCCAGAAGTCACAGACTGTCCCTTCTCTCACTTTCTATTGGCAAGTTGATTGAACACCAGGTAGGAAAATAGACTTCTCCCTTTTGCTGAGAAGAGTTGCAAAGTATTTGTTCAATGTTTAGTCTACCAGAGGCTTTTTTTACCTGGTATTTCCCTTTGAGGAATTTCTTTTTGGATGTTAAAAAGTGCATAAGAATTTAAAGGCTCGTGAAAAGATCTATGGTGTCTTAAAATTTTTCTACCATTATATGGGATGTCCATAAAGTTCGTGTACAATTTAAAATACACAAACTTTATGGACACCCTTTGTTATCAGCCATACTTTAACATGTAATGGCATTAGGATACATCTTTGATTACATTTCCATTTGATGACGGTCTCGGCCATTGACGGACCACAGGAGTAGTGGTAAGTCAGGATTTATTTACAGGGAACAAAAATTACAACTACAAGAAAAGCTAAACCTGTAGGCAGAGAGGACCCAGGAGGGGAACAAGCTCTTCTGCTCCTTCTCTGAGGTCCAGCCGAGGTCTGTGTTGGAAGGGAACAAGCGCTCCTGTTCCCTCTCCGAGGTCCAGCAGAGGTCTGCGTCTGAGCTCTCTGCTCAGGGGTTTCCCAGCCGGAACTTCTTAGGGCGTGGGTCTTCGGTCAGTTACAGCCAGCTGTCTAATGAAGACTCAGGCACTGGAAACTGGCATGACATTGGCCAGTCAGACGTCCAAGAGGAGGAGATGGCAAGGCGCCATCCATGAAATGGACTAGTCAAAAGAGCAAGGGAAAGAGACAGCAAGGCGCCAGTGTCTCCCCCGCAGATGTCCGCCCCTTCCAGCAAGCTGGTTCCTCCATCCGCCACTGCATCAGCACTGCCAGGGCCAAGGAGGCAGGTCCTACGGCCGCCTTGTCCTGCATCACATTTAAGCTAGAACCTGAGTAGAGATACCAGGGGCATACATGAAGTGTAAAGATAACAAACACTCTTCTTTTCCTTATTTCAGTTTGTTTTTTATTTTTTAATTTTTTATTAAATCATAGCTGTGTACATTAGTGCAATAGTGGGGTACAGTGTGCTGGCTTCATATACAATCTGAAACATTTTCATCAAACTGTTTAACATAGCCTTCATGGCACTTTCCTAGTATGAAGACATTTATATTCTGCATTTAGTAAGTTTCATCTGTACCCTTCTAAGACGCACCATAGATGTGATCCCACCAATTACCCTCCCTCCACCCATCCTCCCTTATTTCATTTTCTATCACAAAGATTGCTGAAGTGTCTTACCCCCCAAGGGAATTTGAGAGTCCCAATTATTGTACATCGTTCTAAAGATACTGAGTAAAAGGCAGCAAATTCTTCATCTTAGGCTTCCGCCTGCAGATGTTAGTTTTAGCACCACTTCTCTTCTAACTACTTCCTCACAAACTAGTTCATCCAATTATTGCTCTCCTTTAGAGGATGAAAAACTTGGGGGAAATGGAGTTGAAAGTACATGAAAGATTTGGGGAATGTGAAAATAGAAACTGAAACAGCTACAGATACAGTAGTGTTACTTTGGTATCTTTAGATTTCATGCACACCTTTGATATCTCTGCTGAAGATTCAGCAAAAATGGAAATGTATTAAAAATAACCTAAAGATATATTTAATGCCATTAAGTATTATTCTAAATTTAGTTTATATTAGAATTGTTACGGGGGCATGTACGCAACAGATTAAAGACGTGCTCAGTGAACATGGCTGACATACATGTGGAAAAGGAAACTCATGGCCATCTTCAACAGTTTTTTAGAGAAATAATCATTAAACCCCACCTCCATTCTTCCCCTCAAAGAGAAAAGAGAAAAACAAGTAAAAATAGTCATCATTAGAGGTAAAAAACCCAATTGGCCACAATAAAACATTGATGTTTGTTTATTGCTTAGAGAAAAGTTCAGCTATTATTAAATATCAAAATGAATGATCTTGTTTCTAACAAAAAGTTTATAAAATGAAATGTGAGTTCTATAATAAGCTTAATTGGCAAATTTCATTATAAACCTAATCTAGAGTTTTCTAAATTTGACATTTTCAAGAAGAGTGGATCTTGAATATAGTTTATGGAAGATGATTTTTTCCAAGAGTATAATAACCTTAAATTTAGTCAGTATAATCCATGTAAACTAAAACACAACAAAATAATTCATGACCCAGAGTAGGCCATACAACTATTTATTAAAAATATTCCTTGTTGAGCATTATATTTAGATACAGTTGTTCATATGAAAGGTTAAACTGATTTTTATAACTTATATTAACACAATTTTATAAATTCTGCCAGTGTTGACAGTATTTATTATTCAACTCAAAGGAATTATTTTAACGGCTTAAGACAGTACTGCTTAATACTGTCTATAGATGTAATTTTATATATTCTAATAGTCACAAAAAATTGAATAGATGAAATTAATTTTAACATAATTTAATCCAGCGTGTCAAAAAGTGTATTTCCATATGTGATTAGTATGAAAAAGTATTAGACCTTTAACATCCTTTTTTCTCACTGAAGTCTTTTGATCAGTATGTACTCATATAACACATTTTAATTAGGACTAACCCTATTTCAAATGCTCATTCGCGGGATTAGAGATTTGTGTAGGGTCCAGCCATCTTAAAGATTATTTTGTCAATTTAAATCTGGACAGTGGGATTCTTGGGCTTTCTCATGTGAATGGTGTACATAAAATATTTGATGTTATAGCTCCTTTTCTGACCAAGACAATCACTTAGGTTAGTAGTTATAATCTTCTGTAGAGAACCTATGCTGGATTCTTTTGAAGTGGGTAGGATGGAGGAGATGATTTGGTTTCTAGTTTTTACTTTCTCAGCTGTGGTAAAATTACTGGCAGTTAAAGAATAGTAAAATTGAGGTAACTGCTTCGTGAAAAATGAGTATAATTTATATCTCCATACTTTCAAGTATTTTAAGTTTTTTTTTATTTTTTTAAGAGAAATACAGCTTTGAATTCAACTGTGCTCTTATGATGCTTTGCACTAACTAATGGGTTTTTGGAGGGGGTATTTACAATTGTAAGGGAAAATAAAATGAAAGTAGTCATTGAAACCCTAAAAAATACAATGATGCGGAAACTGCTCTTTTCTTTCATTTGTTCATTTAGGTGATGGGGAAAAGAAGCTACAAGTAATAGGGTGGTGACTCTAGTACTCTTTGCAAAGAAAGTCACACAGTGTCTTAGTTTTCCTGTACTTTCCTATGGACGTTCAGAGATAATCAGCAGCAAAGGAAGGCCCAGCTCCCCAGGTGAGGTGAGGGCTTAGCATGATTCTGTGTGACTTGTGGCTCACTCTGAGAAGGGGAGGTGGAAAAGAGTTAGTTCCTCAGGTTGAATGTAAGACCAGATGGGTGCTCTGTTCTGATGTCATTCAGTGAGGACATTAAGAGCCCATTATGCTGATGTTGCTAAAAACTTATTTGTCAGAGAGGTTGGTGGCCTAGATCCTGGCATGGCTTTCAAAATTCTACAGTGAATCAATTCTTCTGATGTTAAACTAGCGTCAAAGCAGTGGAAACTCATTTTGCCATCATTTGTCTTATGCTCTCTTGCTTCGTGTTAGTGGGTATAGAAACGTGACCCAATAGTTAATTGCAAAATGGAATTTTGTTTTCAGTTAAAAATTGTCCAGTGATAATTTTCGTCAAAATCTGAGCAAATCCAATGTCTTTTTCTGAATAAGTATCCATTACTGCAGTTGGACCATTTAAATTGCTTTGGGGCATATTTTAGATTGGTGACATAGTTTAGATTTGGTTTGACCTAAAACTACTTTATGTGAAAGTATATAACATCTTAAGGTAATACTTTACAGAGTAATTTTCTAAAAGATGTGTTTAGACTGAGTCTACCATTTTCAAGTGAAGCAAAAGCTTTTCATTGAGCTAACAAGTACCTGTGGGTTTTCAAAATTAACAGATATAATTAATTCAAAATCCTATCTTTTTTTTTCTAAACTGGATAATTTATTCATTTGCTCTTTTACTTAAATACAACACATATAATAAGCAGTTCATAAATTGCAAGAGTTTTTTGCATTTTCACAAAGTGAACAAGCCTAGAAATCAAGAAATTGAAAAATGGAATCCCAGAAGCCACCCCAAGTACATCCTAAAAATCCCATCTTTTTTATACTTCTCTTTGGAATTAAGGGGCATTAATGAAAAATAGTAGTTATTCTGTAAATTTGATCTTTGTGTTGTAATTCTATTTTTCAGAGTTAAAAAGATTACATTTTCAAGTTTTTGCAATTTTAATTTCAGATGTTTTTACTTAAGTCCTGATACTTTTTATGTCTTGAGTTTTAAATGACCACAGGCTATTGAAACCTACTATGCCACATTGTCACTCCTACTTTTACATGTTTCCAGATCTACCTGTTTCCATTTGGGCTTTTACTGTTTCACATCAAAAGTTGTGAATGAAGCTTAAGTAAATATGTTTATTTTGTGCTGGCCCTTGGCTGGGAAATCTGCTTATAGCAGCAGAAGGGTTTTTTTTTTTTTAAACACTCCTGCTGGGTGAACCTTCACTGTGACAGGTAAATGGAATTCCTCAATAAAGCTTGAACTCCCCTCCCCCTTCATTTTTTCAGAACTGTTGAATGTAGGGATTGTCTTGCTTGGAACCCTATTGATTAGGTCATAGCCCAGTCCACTGAAAACTGAGCTGCACCAGGGCCATCTCACTGCAGGGGATTTGCTAAAACCCCAGTGAAAGGACTACGTGGGGTCCCACAAATTACCTTATGAACCGGAATCAGTTCAGGCAGCGGATCCATATTAAGGACCTATTAACTTCTACTGGCTTCTCACAGAAAAGCCCTTGGGAGCAAAGAAATAATAAAAGGAAATTATTGCCACAGCCACTGAAGGTGCATCTTACTTTTATCTCTGTGGGTACATCTGTTGAGTTGCAAATTTATTTCCTGCTGGGGCATAAGCTTTAGAAGTCTCCTTTTAGTTCCTGAAAAGGGAGTTTGAAAATGGTGATGAGATGTTCTTTCTTTCCTTGAAGCATTGACTCTCCCTAGGATTTGGGCAAAATTAGCAGAGAACGCCCCTCATTTGAAAAATTATGATTTTCTAATAAAAACAATATGTGGTCCTTGTAGAAGTCAAGGAAAATGTAGACTATTGTAAAGAAGAAAGAAAAAAACTTAAGAACTTCACTGCCTAGAGCCTGTTGAAATCTTTTCCTCCTTTGTGTGTACGTGGACAAGCACACCTCTCCAGTGCTGGGTACTGGATTTGTAAGGAGAAGAATATATTCTGTGCATGTGGTTTTACTGACTGCTTTTTAACATGTCCAGAGCTTTTTCTGATTCGTAAGAGAAGCATGTGATTTTGGGTTATGTGGTATGCCATCACAGAGGTTAACTGTAATATACCTGAAATGCTTGGGAGGAGAAGGATTTTGGATTTCTTGTTTGAGCATCCCAAATCCAGAAAGTTAGAATCCAAAACTTTTTTTGAGTGTGTTATCAGTGCTCAAAAAGTCACAGGTTTTGGAACATTTCAGTTTCTAGATTGGTAATGTCCTACGTATATATCCATGTATGTACATACACACACACACACACACACATATTATAAGTATGATAATACCCAGTTTTTGAGTTTTCTAGTTCCTTGTTTGTATCTCTGTTGTCCTAGTATGAATTCCAGGAAGTGAAGACTGCTGGGTCACAGGGAATAAAAATTTAAAAAGCTTCATATTTTTAACCAAAAATAAAATCCAATCAGCAGTTTAGGAGTGCTCATTTCTGTGCATTCTTGCTACCACTGAGTATTTAGATTTAAAAAGAAAAACCAAAATGGTGCCAGTTTTGTATGTGAAAAAAATTTCATCAGGGAACTATCATAATTTTAACAGTGGTTGTTAGTTTCGTGACTGTTTGAAATTTTTGATTTTTAAATTCTTTTTTATTAAATCATAAGCAGTGTACATTAATGCAATTATGGGATACAGTGTGCTAGTTTTATATACAATTTGAAATACTTTCATGAAACTGGTTAACATAGAACTTTTGGGGATAGTATTCTCTGATTTAAGTTACTTTTTTTTTTGTCCTCAATGTCATTTTTTTTTTAAGTTTGTGTCTTCCTTGTGCTAGATAAAGGTTCTTGGGTGAGAGGGCTATAAAAAGGAGTTTTACTTTTTTTCAGTTCATTTAGATACTGTTTATAAAATCATAGATTTAGCACAAATTTTTAGTTTTTTGCTTCTGTGAGGTTTTTCAAATAAAAAAATGTAATTGTAACACCAAGAATGTAAGTTTTGTCTTACTTCCCTAAATGGTCCTTGTAAATTAATTCACTGTCCTGTGTCTGCAGTTAATATGTACTAAGCAGTATAATGTTTGAATAAAAGCAAAATATCTTCTCCATGGAATGATTTGAAAACATATTAACAAGGATCTTACATCAGACAATAAGCAGTTCTTTGAGCTATTAACTCATTAGGAACTTGGGGAAAATGAGTAGGCAGATAAAAGACATAGGACTTTATTCACAGTACATTTAAGTAAGGAATAGTTGAAAGAAAAACCCAAAGAACAACAAAGTGACAGAATTGCATTAAGGTGGTTACTTAGACATTAGATTCAAGAATTAAATATTTAAATGAGGTTTTTAATTGAGGCAGTGAACTACATGTCAGCAAATGGGACCCAGATGTTGTGAGGTTACTATATTGCTTTAAATATGCAGAAGTGATTTCATGGAGCCCCTGTAAAAGAACACTCATTTAGAGGTAAACAAATGTTTTATTCTTTTTTACTTTCATATTGCATACTTACGAAATTCTGGAAACTCCTAAAAACTGCATCTTAGAGTCTTATTTACCAATTTCATGATAGAGGTAGAGGAAGTGTGCTGAAAATAAAAACCCTTAACATGTTTTCTCCAGAATTTGGATGGAGAAGAAAATTCACAAATAATTACAGTGTGCAGAACTTTCCTTCCTGCGCCATGGGGGACTCATTCTAAAGGTGGCAGTATTGAATGGGTGCGTCTTTAATCATCTGGAAGTAAGAAATCCGTTGCTTTTCTAAACCAGACAGTAGTTGTCTGTTTTAATGGAACAGTTATTTGGTTACAGCTCTTCAGGGCTTTTATTTCCCAGTACTTCTTTCCCATAGATGCTTGAATTCCAGTGTTAGGTATTGTCATAAATGAGTCACAGTCAAAGAATTTTGAGTAGGAATTTGAGGCCAATTAATTTATTTTGGTAGAGTGTTTAAATAAGGGAAGTGGATGCCCTTATGCAGATTCCCACAGCCTGGGTCCCTGGGGTTTGTTAGATGCTTAGAAATTGACTCTTACCTACAAAACTAACATTTATTCTGGCGCAACCAATCAAATAGAAAAGAGTTCAGGATCTGCCAAAGTTCTCTTTTTAGTAGAGAGAACAAGCCTTCTTCCTTAATGGAAGGGAGTAAAACGGTCTCTTGCAGAAGTTAACAAGACATGTTGGTTTTAGAGAAATCAGCGTTATGTTTTAATTGTAGAATACCATATAGAGAAAGCATTATGCAGGTTGAAAATAACTGCTGGTAAAATGCTTGGAAAAGTCAAAGGAACCTCTGAAACGTTCAATGGAAAAGTTAACTGGAGTAAAAAAAATACTGACTGCATAATTTTAACCCAAAGAATCATTAGAAACACTAAAGCAATCCAGGCCCTATATGCTGGTTATAAAATCTGTGAATTTAGGAGTCATAATGAAAATGTTTTATTTGAAGTGAGAATTTTTAGGCCTTCATACATTTTATGTTCTTACTAAAAAATGGGATTTGGGCTTATGTTGCTCATACTGTAGTGGTAGTTTAATGTTTTGTGATTGCAGTTCCTTATACCATCAACTATTTGAAACTTTAAGGACACAGAAACGCGTCATTACAGCTTATTCATTGATGAAATTTAGGGCTTATACTTTCCCTATGAGAAGAGCTTCTTGTGAAGACCTTGGCCTTTCTGGAATGCTTTGTTTAATCTAAGTGCAATGCCCTGGGATTGCCCTTGCTGTCCAGAAAGAAAGGAGAGGTGAATCACAGTGATGCCAGGTATGAATCCTTTACCTTTCCTGCACAAGGGATTAGGGAGGACACTGGCCTTTTCCCTTGTAGACATAGTGAAATTGAGACTTGACTACTGAATTCTGAAATTCATAACTTGATTTTGACCATAAGAGGAGTTGCCAAAATAATATGAGACTGACATTTCCAGTTAATTAAAATGGAACAGAGAGTAGTAAATGAAAACACCTCCTTTGTTTAATATGTTACCCTATCCAGAGGTTACCCATTTTATTTGCATTTGTTAAATTTTTATTTAATGTTGTCATCCTATCACAATTATTTGTCTGAAAGTATTCCACTGTGCTGCTGTTAATACTGAGGGGGTAAAGGAACATGCAGTGTTTTTACCCATTACCCCCTCCGCCAAATTATTGATTATTACCTTACTTCTGTGGGAATGATTTCTCACGGGTCATTCTCCTGTGAGAAGACTGTTAATCCCTTTGGAAACTGCATGGTAGTTATTTAAAGTTTTATACAGAAGTTTGGTACCTATTTCATTCTGTTGAAAATGAGCCAGATGTCAGTTCCACTTTCTGTGTGTGGGGATGTTGAGGTGTGAAAGGCAGCTGAGTCTTCTGGGGAGGAGCGTAGTCCACAATAGCTACTGAGTTTTCTTTGAGCACCAGCAGGAAATCCACAGAATCACTGCTGTGTACTGTGCAGTGCGGCCTCAGCCTGAGATTGAAAATCACTGTAATTGGAGGGAACGTTCAGTCTAGGTTACACAGTTTTGTTTTGTTTTTAAATAAAGGAGATGATGTAGTATGTCAGATACACATAATTTATAATGACCTACTTGAGTGAGTAGATAAGGCTTCCATGGAATGAAGAATTATTTACAGATTTCATAGTTCTTTTTTATTTTATTTAATTAATTTATTTATTTTTATTAAATCTTAATTGTACATTGTTGCAATCATGTGGCACAATGTGCTGACTTCATAAACAATCTGAAATATTTTCATTGAATTATTTAACATAGCCTTCATGGCCTTTTAATCACTATATAAAGACATTTATATTCTACATTTAGTAATTTTCACCTGTACCCTTGTAAGATTCACCGTAAGTGTGATGCCACCAATCACCCTTCTTCTACCCATCCTTCACCCTCCCCACCCCTTTCCCCATTTCTTATGCTATAACTGGGTTTTAGCCTTCATATGAAAGCTATAGATTGGTTTCATAGTAGGGCTGAGTACATTGGATACTTTTTCTTCCATTCTTGAGATACTTTGCTAAGAAGAATATGTTCCAGCTCCATCCATGTAAACATGAAATAGGTAAAGTCTCTATCTTTCTTTAAGGCTGCATAGTATTCCATGGTATATATGTACCACAATTTATTTATTTATTTATTTATTGGGTAAGACAGAATTTATTCACAGAAAAGAATACAGAAAACACTAAGGCTCCTGGTAGAGGGAGAGAATTCTAGTGGGGAGAGAGAAGCTCTCTCCGTTTCTCTCCCACTCTTTCCCCCATCTCCTCCTTTAGGCCTTTAGTCTCAGGGTATATATAGGTGTATGGGTTCCTTGGCCAGGAAACGAATGAATACAGTCCCTTCCGCAAGGGGCAAGGTAGGTGAATATATCAATGAATGGATACAGTCCATTCATGGAATTGAGGTCTAGGAAATTCACAAGAAATTGACCTAGGCATAGGAGATGGAGGTTCCACATTTAGTCCTAAGTGTGAAGTGAAGGAGACACCAAGGCACAGGTGTCTCCTCAGCAGTTGTCCAGCCTTTTTGGCAATTGAAGCCCCTGTTGGAGGTTGGAGGTTCCCCTCCTTGCCTGTCATCCAGCCCGCTGGCTCTTCAGCTGGCTGCCACACCACCGACACTGCCGAGGAGGAGGTGGAAGGTCGGCCAGCTCCGCTGAGCTGGCTAGGGCGCCAATTGTCCTGCATCAATTCTCCCTCTCTGAGTAGAAACTCCAACTGCTGTTAGGGAAAAGGGGCGAAGACTCGATCTAACTGCTTCCTGCTGAATCGGGTGAAGATAGAAGGGGGCAGCTGGGGTTTCTCCAGAGGGAGAGTGATACAGGGGTTCATGGACTGGAACCATCTTTATTGTGTGTGGCTTGATGACATTTTTGGAAAACATAAATGTGATTAGTGTATTTAGTAATAGGCAAAGGTAGAACAGTGTCAGGTGAGAAGCACTTATTCAATGATGCTAAAAGAAAACCATATTACGGTTTTTCTTGCGGTTTCCTAAATAATAACTTCAAACTTTCTTTTGGCTCACAAGTGTAAGTGGTCTGTGGTTGGCTGTCTTCATTGCCTGCCAGTGTAGAAGATGGAGGGTTCCAGGACTTTACTCGTGAATGACGTATGCAGGAATCGACTCCTATAACTTTAACAGTAGAAGACAAGATAACAGGAAAGGGGTCTTCCCAATTTGGGGTCAGGGAAGATGAATTACAGGGAAGAGTTTTGTTCATGACTAGATCTCCAGGAGGGAAATGTTCCTGTTTTAGTTAGTATGTCCCTCCCAAAACGGGGAGTAGGACTTTCAGGGACAATTAGGGAGGCATGAGAGAACAGCAAGTCATCCCAATTGCAGCTTAGAGGCTGGTAGAAAAATTTGGTAACTGGCTGTCCAGACATCCCCTGTATAGTTATGGATTTGGGAGATAAAAGACCAGGATTAGAGAGAAGTACA
>CAUYON010062117.1:0-17153 GCA_963573935.1 Arctocebus calabarensis
ACCACAAATCCATAGTGATCAAAACAGCATGGTACTGGCAGAAAAACAGAGAGGTAGATGTATGGAACAGAATAGAGAACCAAGAGATGAACCCAGCTACCTAACATTATTTGATCTTTGACAAGCCAATTAAAAACATTCAGTGGGGAAAACATTCCCTATTTAACAATGGTACTGGGTGAACAGGTTGGTGACCTGTAGAAGACTGAAATTGGACCCACACTTTTCACCATTTACTAAGATAGACTCTCACTGGATCAAAGATTTAAACTTAAGACATGAAACTACAAAAAGACTAGAAGAAAGTGCAGGAAAAACTCCTGAAGGAACCAGCCAGGGCAAATCTTTTATGAGAAGGACTCCCCAGGCAATTGAAGCAACATCAAAAATACACTACTGGGACCTGATCAAACTAAAAAGCTTCTGCACAGCCAAGAGCACAGTAAGTAAAGTAAGCAGACAGCCCTCAGAATGGGAAAAGATATTTGCAGGGTATGCCACTGACAAAGTTTTAATAACCACAAGCCACAGAGAACTCAAATATATGAGCAAGAAAAGAACAAGTGATCCCAACTCAGGGTGGGCAAGGGACCTGAAGAGAAACTTCTCTGAAGAAGACAGGCGCAAGGTCTACAGACATGTGAAAAAATGCTCACCATCCTTAATCATCAGAGAAATGCAAATCAAAACTACTTTGCGATATCATCTAACCCTAGTAAGATTAGCCCATATAACAAAATCCCAAAACCAGACATGTTGGCGTGGATATGGAGAAAAGGGAACACTTCTACACTGCTGGTGGGAATGCAAACTAATACATTTCTTTTGGAAAGATGTTTGGAGAATACTTAGACATCTAAAAATAGACCTTGCATTCCATCCTGTAATTCCCCTACTAGGTATATATCCAGAAGACCAAAAATCACATTATAACAAAGATATTTGCACCAGAATGATTATTGCTGCCCAATTCATAATCGCTAAGTCATGGAAGAAGCCCAAGTGCCCATAGACCCATGAATGGATTAATAAATTGTGGTGTATGTACACCATGGAATATTATGCAGCCTTAAAGAAAGACGGAGACTTTACCACTTTCACATTTACATGGATGGAGCTGGAACGTTTTCTTCTTAGCAAAGTATCTCAAGAATGGAAGAAAAAGTATCCAATGTACTCAGCCCTACTATGAAACTAATCTATAGCTTTCATATGAAGGCTATAACCCAATTATAGCATAAGATATAGGGCAAGGGGCAAGAGAGTGGAGGGGAGGGGAGGGGAAGAGAGGGTGGGGGGATGGGTGGAGGGAGGGTAATTGGTGGGATCACACCTACGGTGCATCTTAGAAGGGTACAGGTGAAACTTACTAAATGCAGAATATAAATGTCTTAACACAATAACTAAGAAAATGCCATGAAGGCTATGTTAACCAATTTGATGAAAATATTTCAGATTGTATATGAAATGAGCACATTGTCCTCCTTGATTGCATTAATGTGCACAGATATGATTTAATAAAAAAGAAAAAAATAATTTCCCAGGGGCCAGGTGTGGTAGCTCACACCTACTGTCCCAGCACTCTGGCAGGCCAAGGCAGGAGGATTGCTTGAGGTCAGGAGTTCAAAAACATGATTTCTTGGGTGGTGTCTGTGGCTCAGTGAGTAGGGTGCCGGCCCCATATGCCAGAGGTGGTGGGTTCAAACCCAGCCCTGGCCAAAAACTGCAAAAAAAAAAAAAAAAATGATTTCTTCATTTGCAAACAAATCTATACAAGTAAATAACACGTGAAAGCATGTATGTAGCTTCTACTTTTCATGCAATGTCTTTGTTTATTTAAATGCATTGATCAAGGATCCAGTGAAGGGAATACTCTAAGTTGTGTTCCTGAATCCCACTTTCCAGTGTTCATGATTTGTGGTAAATCCCTCCCCCCTCAGTGGTTGTAGGACTTGTGGTTTGTTTCTCACTAGTAGAGTATGACAAAGGGAATAGAATGTCACTCCCACACTATATGACATGAGACTCCCTTTGCTCTCTGACTTTAGATTAATGAAGTAAGCAGCCATATTGGGGAAACCCATGTGGGACAAACATAAAAACAAAAGTTGTGGGTAGCATCTAGGAACTGTAGGCAGCCTCCAGGGGTGGAAGTGTACACCAAACAACAGCCAGCAAGGATCCCTCAGTCCTACATCTATAAAGAAATCAATTCTACCAACAACCTGAGTGAGCGCAGGAATGGACTTTCCCCTGTCAGACCTCAGGGAGAATCCAGGCCAGCTGGTACTCTGCAGCCTTGTGGGACCCAGAGCAAAGGACTCAGCTAACACATGCCTAGACGCCAGACCCAAAGAAACTGTGAAGTAAGAAGTAAGTGTTGTGGTAAGACACTAAATGTGTGGTAATATTATATGCTTCAACTGATAACTGATACAGATCCCATACAGTTATGCCAACCTCAAAAGGTGACTTCTAACATCCTGGGGAGAAGCCATGATCCCTATCAGCAGTGACCAAGCTGCGTGGCATCAGACAGCATCCATGAGCCCTGAGAAATCAGTGCTTTAGGAGCCTGTGATGACATATGGCCTGGGGATCTAGGCTTATCCTCAGAATAGGCTTATAATCAACATACAATGAAACACAGTGGACATGTCAATGAAAGGCATTGATTTTGCACATAGGGATAATTATGGATATTTGCTGCCCAATGTCTATTCTTCCTACTTCTACAATCCTATTTTTCTTCTGATAAACCACCTTTACTCCACTCTCAGACCATGTTTCTGGTAAATTTTTCTCTACCTCCAACTCCATAAGTGGATTGCAGCTTAGTCAAGGCCAATTAGAACATCACATTTCCCTGACTGTGTCGATTACTAATGTTTGCCACATAATTCAAGTCAAGCCAAGTGAATCAAGCCAATTAGGGGCCAATTCCAAGATTTAAAAAAAAAAAAAAGAAAGAAAGGAGTGGTGTTTTTTTCTTCCACTAGATTATACCCTAAGAGGATATAAACTTTGAACTTCAGGCAACCATCTGAATATACATGGAGCTTGAGCAGTCAATACGGATGGAAGTAAGACTAGAAAGTGGGGTGGAGGGAAAGAAACTAGGTTACGAGATAACAGTTGAACTTCCAGAAAAACCTTCCCAAGAAACCAGACTTACTCTGAGCTTTATCAATTACTTGAGCTCACCCTCTTCTTTGTTTTTGCTTATAAGAAACTGACAAATTCTCAATATAATATGAGTTTATTCAGTTGTACAGACAGCACAGTTTCTGGGAAATAAGCAATTTTTTAATCATAAACAATTTTATGGTTAAGTCCAATGTTGCAAAAAGAAGTATCACAGGTAAGAAATAGTGATATATGTACAAACTGATGTATCACAAACTTAAACAAGAACAATTATTTCTAATTATTAGTCTGAAGATTTGGAGAAAATTTTCCAAACTTTCTACACATAAGTTTAGCAGTGGCTATTTTTACAAAATCAAGACAGAATAGAAACTCTTTAGTCCCAGAAAAACTTGAAGTTCTTATTTTGGTTTTGAAATAGGCTCTGATACTACAGTTGAAATTTCAACCATGTAGTTGTTTCTTTCTCCCTCTCTAACAAAGATGATTTTTGACATGATATAAAAGTTCTTAAAATCTTTCCACGAATGAGAATGTTTCCTGTGATAATCCCATACCTGAAATCCTTAAATAAAAATTTATGAAACATTAGGAAATTTCAATGACATCAGAAATTCCAGATTCACAGCTAGACAAAATAATATACTGATGACCACACGCCAATAGCTATGCTCAGATAAAGCCACGGTTACTTTCAATTATAAACACACTCCTCACCCTTCCCCATAGCACATCCACTTACTTTTCCCTGTACTTAAAATGTTCTTCCCTCAGATACATGAACAGCTCACTCCCTCTCTTCATTCAGGTATCTGTTCAAGTATTTCCTTATCTAAAAGGTTATTCTATATGAAATACAGGACCACCCTATATAAAACAGCACTCATCCCTTTAACTTGCTTTATTTTTCTACATGATACTTATCATCACCACACACACTATATCTATTTATTTAGCTGGTGAATATCAGATATGGATAAGACTTAGATGTCAGTTTCACAAGTTATCTTGAAAGACACAGTCACCCTGAGATTCTAACCTTTGTACAATTAGTAAAGATTATTTTAAGACCTTTGACAGTACTTTCATTTCAATATTGGTCAAGTTTCAGTCAGGGAAGTAGAAAGCACTTCAACAGAAGAAATTTAATATAGGGAATTGGTTTCACAGGTATTGGGTGTTGAATGACTAGAAAGAAAATCATAGAAATAGCCCAGAGATTGTAAATTCAGGAAGCAGCTACCACACCTCAGGCTGAGGAAGCAAAGGACAGCAGTCATGGCCTCAGAACCCAGAAGCTCCTTAGAGTTGTGGCTCAGATATCTAAGGAGAGGAAAGTGCCTAGCCATGCTGTTACTTCCAAGTGGGCTGTAATGAAATGGCTCCAGAATGTTGAAAAGAGTTGGAGACTGGAACCCAAACTGCTAAGTGCAGTGCCCATAACAGAAAAGTGAGTAAAACAAGAATAAGTAACTTCCTCCCCACTCCATCTCTTAACATTCCTTTTCTGCTCTTTTTGGTGCAACACAGAATGTACCATAGCAAAGGAGAATTGTAGTTTGCAGAATTCTAAACCCAACATCCAAAACACACTGTAGAGGCATGGATTTGAGCTGAGAGATAACAGTTTAAGAATGATCACAGATCCTAATACATTTCTCCAATTTTATTGTCTTTGTGGAAAAGCAAAACTGCAGATGAAATGATATAATGGTTGATTTCTAACTGTATATTCACTAGCTTATTTTGTTAACTTAGTAGATTCTAATCTGGAGCGCCATAAATGAACTGTAGGAGGTCCATGAACCCCTGAAATTTCATTATAAAATCATTCTGATATGTAATGTACGTATCTTTATGAACAAATGGGTTTGTAACTTTCATTCAAGTTTCAAAGAAGCCTGTAACCCTCCTAAAATTTGATATCACTGTCTCATGTTCTTATTTATTCATTAATTAAATTTGCTATGAAAAACACAAGACAACTTCTAGTACTTAGATGCTTTTAATGCCTTAAATATATTTCATTATGACTCCCTTGTTTACTGGGGAAAGGAGTCAATTTATTACACCACTTCAAGAAAAAGTAGGGGAGGGAAAGGGAATTTATTCAAGAGACATCAACCAGGGCATAAATTCCCTAGTTTAATAAAGGGACTTGGGGATTTGTAGTGTTACTGTAGACTTTTAGTGTGTCTGCTGTCCACAATCCTCCACAAACATCATTGATGGGAGCAAGCCATGTGTGCCTGTAATCCCCATCCTCACAGGCCAGGCAGGGGTGGAGATGTGCAGTGCCTGCCAGGAGCTCTACTATCTGAAACACAGCTTTCAGCCCAAGGTCATCATGCCCAGCAACAAGTCCCTAGGAAGCCACGATGACTCCTTCAACACCTTCTTCAGTGAAATAGGGTCTGGCAAGCAGGTGCCCTGAGCTATCTTTTGTGGACCTGGAGCCTGCTTTCTTATATCTACTAGATATCTAGTAGATAGAGCAAGAACTAGCATGTGTAAGCAGCTCTCCACCCTTAGCAGCTGATATCTGGCAAGGAAAATGTTGCCAGTAACTATGCCTCTGGCCACTAAACAGTGTAGAAGAAGATCATTGACCCAGTGGTTGAGCGAATCCAAAAACTGACAGACCAGGGTGTTAGGTTTCAGGATTTTCTTATCTTCCATCATTTTCAGGGTGGCCCTGGCTCAGGATTTGCCTCCCCACTGATAGAACAGCTCTCTGTTGACTATGACAAGAAGTCTAAGTTGGAGTTTGCAATCCTCCCAGGGCCCTCAAATGTCCACAGTGATTGTAGAACCCTGTTATCCCATCTTGACCACCCACACCACCCCGGATGGCTCAGATTGTGCCTTCATGGTGACAATGAGGCCATCTATGGTATCTGCTGCCTCAACTTGGACATCAAGCACCCTACCTACACCAACCTCAACTGGCTCATTGGCCAGACTGTATCCTCTATGACTGCCTCACTGCATTTTGATTGTGCTTTCAACATGGACCTTGTGGAGTTCCAGACAAACCAGGTGCCCTATCCTACTCACTTTCCACTGGTAACTTCTTCACCCTTTGTCTCAGCTGAGAAAACCTGCCATGAGCAGAGATCACCAATGCTTGCTTTGAACCCTCCAATCAGATGGTCAAGTGTGACCCTCACCATGGCAAATACTATGGCCTGCTATGCTGTACCATGGAGAACCAGTGCCCAAGGATATGAATGCTGCCATTGCCACTATCAAGACCAAGAGCAGCATCCAGTTTGCGGACTGGTATTTTCCAAGTTTCAAGGTTGGTGTCAACCACCAGCCCCCAGAGTGGTGCCTGGGGCAACCTAGCCAAGGTGCCATAGGCAGTCTGCATGTTAAGCAATACCACAGCCATCACCAAGAGCAGGGCCCACCTTGACCACAAGTTCAATCTGATGTATGCCAAGCAGACATTTATGCACTGATACGTGGGCAAGGGCATGGAGGAAGAAGAGCTCTCTGAGGCTCAAGAGGACCTCACCACCCTGAAAAAGACCTATGAAAAAGTAGGTGCAGCAGTGGTTCTCAACCTTCCTAATGCCACGACCCTTTAATACAGTTCCTCATGTTGTTGTGACCCCCAACCATAAAATTATTTTCATTGCTACTTCATAACTATAATTTTTGCTACTGTTATGAATCATAATGTAAATATCTGATATTACTCAACCCCTGTGAAAGGGTCATTTGACCCCAAAGAGGTTGGGACCCACAGGTTGAGAACTGCTGAGGTACAGAGTCTGTGAATTGTGAGGATGAGAGTGAGGAATTCCAGGTGGTCCTGGAACCAGCCTGGTCTCTGGCTCCCCAGTTTTGGGTCTCATTCCACTGTTACCCCAAACCCCTAAACACAACCAATGTCTGGAAAAAGAAAAAAAAGAAGGGCTGGAATTAGGAATATGTCTTTGTATAGCTCATCTAAATAAACTATGTGCTCAAAGAGAAACTTACGTTGCAGAATTACTTCTTTTTTGAGACACAGTCTCACATTGTCACCCGTGGTGGAGTACCATGGCATCATAGTTCACAAAAACCTCAGACTCTTGGGCTCAAACAATTCTCTTGCTTTAGGCTCCCAAGTAGTTGGAACTACAGGCACCCACCACAATGTCCAGCTATTTTTAGAGATGGGGACTTGCTCTAGCTCAGGCTCGTCTCAAACTTGTGAGCTTAGGCAATCTGCTTGCCTCAACCTCCCAGAGTGCTAGGATTACAGGCATGAGCCACCATCCTGGCTCCAGAATTACATTTAATAGTGAAAATTTGGAAATAAATTAAATGTAAATCAACCTAAAAAAATGAAATGATGATAATTTAGTCAACTACAATGTAGAGGTTAAACCAGATTTAATTTTTGAGTATTTGCATAACTCAAAAGTATACCACTGAGTGTGAAGCAAAAATAAGTTGCAGAATAATATGTTCAATGTTAAATCATTTGCACAAATTTTTTAAATGTGAATATATGTGGAAATAAAAATAGATACCACAGAGATACAAGATATTATCTCTGACTACTACCAAAAACTCTACACCCAGAAATGGGACAATGTGGAGGAAATGGACCAATACCTGAATCACACCATCTCCCTAGACTTAACTAGGAAGTAACAGATCTCTTGAACAGGCTGATATCAAGTACTGAAACTGAAGAAACAAACAAATAAAAAAAAAACCTCTCAGCAAAAAAAAAAGCTCTGGACCAGAGGGTTTCACACCATAATTCTATGAAAACTTCAAAGAATAGTTTATACTTACATCGCAGAACCTATTCCAAAACACTTGAGAAGGAAGAGACCTCCCCCACTCTTCTATAAAGCAAACATCACCTTAACACCAAAACCATCACTGAAAAAGAAAACTACAGACCAATTTCACTAATGAATATTGATGCAAAAATACTCAATAAAATCCTAGCAAATAGATGATAGCCATATATTAAAAAAATTATACATCGTGATCAAGGAGACTTTATCCCAGGGATGCAAGTTTTAACATACTCAAATCCATAAATGCAATTCACCACATAAATAGAAACAAAAACAAAGATCATATGAGCCTCTCAATAAATGCAAAAAAAGCATTTGACAAAATTCAGCTTGCTTTTCTAATAAGAACACTTAAGAATAAAGGCATAGGTGGCACATTTCTTAAACTGATTGAAGCCATCTATGACAAAACCACAACCAATATCATACTGAATGGAATAAACCTAAAAGCTTTCCATTTATAATTGGAACCAGACAAGGATGTCCACTATCACCATTACTATTCAACATTGTGCTGGAAGTTCTAGACAATTCAATCAGGCAAAAGGAGGATAAAAAGAGCTTCCAAATGGTGGCAGAGGAGGTCAAACTCCTCCTCTTGACCAATGAAATGATCTTATACTTAGAAAACCCCAGAGACTCAACCACAAGATTCCTGCAAGTGATTAGGAAATACAGCAACATCTCAGGTTATAAAGTCAATGTCCACAAATCAGTAGCATTTGTATATGCCAATAACAACCAAGATGAGAAGCTAATCAAGGACAAAATACCCTTCAGGAAAGGTTCAAGGAAAATGAATATACCTGGGCAGCGCCTGTGGATCAAAGGAGTAGGGCACCAGCCCCATATGCCAGAGGTGGTGGGTTCAAACCCAGCCCTGGCCAAAAACTGAAAAGAAAAGAAAAAAGAAAGAAAATGAATATACCTAACAAAGAATATGAAGGTTCTTTACAAAGAGAATTATGAAACCCTAAGAAAAGAAATAGCAGAAGATGGTAACAAATGGAAGAACACACCATGCTCTTCGCTGGGAAGAATCAACACTGTTGAAATGTCTATTCTACCCAAAGCAGTCTACAGATTCAATTCAATCCCCATTAAAATACCAACATCATACTTTAAGAAACTGGAAAAAATTAGTTCTTTGTTTTGTATGGAACCAGGAAAAAAAAAAAAACATATATCCAAGGCAATGCTTAGTAATGTAAACAAAGCCAGAGGCATCACTCTATCAGACTTCAGGCTATATTACAAGTCCACAGTGATCAAAACAGCATGGTACTGGCACAAAAATAGAGACATGGACATGTGGAACAGAATAAAAATGAAGAAATGAAACAAGTCTCTACTTGCCATCTGATCTTTCATAAACCAAAACAAAACATACAGTGGGGAAAAGAATCCCTATTCAAAAAAATGGTGCTGGGAGAACTGGATAACCACATATGTGTTGACTGTTTACAGCAAAAGGATAAAAGCACAATGGGAATAATACCCTGCAAATTTGGATTTGTTTTACCCCTACCGAGTAGAGAAGAAAAGAAAACAGAAAGGGTTTCCCAGGGGATGTCAATGCTACATGTCCTAAATGACTTCTCTAAATAAATATGAATTCAATATGAGAATACTATGACTTAGCAAAGTTAAGTTGTGGGATTGTGACTTTGTAATATCACTGTATTTATGTTTTTAAACTGTTTCTCATGCTTCAAAAGTAAGAAATATAAAGGGCACTAAGAACTCTATTAGCAATGACCCAGACCTGCAGTCCCCACCCCCGGGCCATGGACCGGTGGCCTAGTTCCAATCAGCAAGAGCTAAATGACCAGCAGGAGCCGTAGCGTCACCTACATACAAGCTACTCCCCAGTGCTCGCATCTCAGGTGGGCAGGGCATTCGCTTCTCACAGGAGCTCCAACCCTTCTGTAAAGGGTGAACATGCGGGGTCTAGGGCACGCTCTCCACATAGGACTCCGAGGCCCGATGATCTGAGGTGGAGTGAGGTGGGCTCCCGCCAATTCTACATTATGGTGAGTAGTGTAATTATTTCACTGTACATTACAACGTCACAAGACTAGAAATAAAGTGCATACTAGATGTAATGTGCTCGAATCATCACAAACCATCCCTCCCATCCCCACCACCAGTCTGAGGATACATTTTCTTCCATGAAACTCGTTCCAAGTGCCACTGCCCCGTAGACCCCTCCTCACCGTGACCAACAGGACCTTGCATTTTGGAAACTGTTCCTCCCTCCCCTCGGAGTCTCAAGAAGAGACCCAGAGTCCATATTGTAAAAGGGTTCTGGGGAGGAAGAGCGGGGATTTACCAAAGGAAAAAGGGGGGAGGAAGAGAAAAGGATAACATCTTCAGAGTGTTTAAAAAAATAAACAGCACACAAACACACAGGTTAAGAATCTCCTGCAGCAAGAAGAAAGGAGGTAAGTGCGGGAAGATTAATGAGTTTCTAGTTCTCATCTAGCTCAGCTTTTTCTCCTTTAGGCTGGATAATCGCAGAAAAGATACTCCTGGCTCTACGACTTTCTACGAGACAAAGAAAACTTCTGAACTGTCCTTTTATTATCAAGTGATTCTATTGTTAAAGAAAAATTTCTGACTCCCTGGGAACTGTTAAAATGGGACTTACGCTTACTTGGAGTACGATTTGCCTCTAATTCCTCTAATCCTTTCCTAATGGGATAAGAATGGAAAAACACAAAAATGCTTCATTTTGAGCTTGTCCTTCAAAATGTCCCAGCATTCTATCATAATAATACCTAAAAATTAAAGGTAAATTTGAACCCATATTTTGAGTATTTACGTAAGTTACATGTTCTAACATCTGTCCCTATAGGATTTTATTCCATCCCTGAAATTTTTTTTTGAAAATGACAAAATAGTAACCATGGTAAACAACAAGCTTTTTGTCTTAACTGTCAAGACTCTGAAAACTGTATGTCAGCTTCTAGCATGTTCATGAATGCCCAGCTTTACTGAAACATGAACATCAAAATATCAAGGAAACAAACCTCATAAAGCTTTTATAAAACAGACTCTAAAGCAGTAAGAGAATACTAAAACTTTTTCCCTGATCAATTCTGGACAACCAAGGAGCATGATGGCAAATGTTACCAAGTCAAAGACGAGTAAATGAAGACAGATTTAACCAGAGGCAGAAATGGGAAAGCAAAGTTCCAGCATTGCAAAGAAGGGCAGCGTGTACCATTTCACATGCTGCAGCAAATCCTCAGAAGAGAAACGAAGCCTTGTATGACTTAGGTACCAAGTGCATTATAATTTCTGAGACCATTTAGTATCAGAACAGTTCCCAAGAGCATTGACAGAACAAAATACCTACACCCCATAAACGGTTGATCTCAATCAAGAACACTAGGATTTTCCCCGAAATGTTCCATGAGCCGGGTAGAGCAATCTGGTTGAAAAGTCAAATGACATCACTCTGATTTCAAAGGTGTTCTATTTTTTAAATACATTCCTTCTAACCAAAGTTCTATATGCCAACGTACTTGGAGCACATTAATTCCATTAGCAGGCTATTTCAGGAAATAGTGAGCATATTTCTTGGAAACAAATATATGTGGTTAAAATACAGCCTCCAAAAAAAAAGAAAAAGAAAGAAAGAAAGAAAAGCGTGAGGTGAAAAACTGAAGACAAAGATGACTTTTAAACGCAATTAGAACTCTTTCCATCTCACATCAAAGGTGTCATAGCTGCTTCTCTACTGAGAAGGTGGCGTTTTGGATCTGGGTCTTCAAACCAAAAAGCCTATCTTGGGGCGGCACTATAAGTGTCTCTCTGCCTCTTAATCATCAGCAACTGTTAAATGAAGTGTATCTATTTTCTCTGTTACATTACTATTGGCAACCAGGTCCTTAGTCAGTGCCCAGAAATGTTTCCATGGTTACAAAAAGCATTCCGCATTCCTCTTGTTTGGGGCCAATTTAGCTTAAAATCTATTGTAGAGAAAAATATGGCACATTAAGGGACATAAAATCAAGATACAACGTTACCAAAAGAATTCAAGGTTAAATGGGAAAAATGGGCTTGACAAGGCTGTTTAAAATGTGCACATAAATCGTTGATTAAAACATTCCCTTTTCCTAGTCTGTCTCTAAATGCCTGCCTTTTACAGACTGCAAAGCAGCCCATGTACTATGGTTCACATTACCCTGCGGATAAAGGAAGAAATGAATACATGAGGACGCTTTCAGACCAACAGCTTACAGGTGAAATCCAACACAAATGAACACACACAAAACACAAGCGTGGCAGCGTCCACACATGTGAAAGGCCAGCCCCTTATCCCAGTTTCACAGGGCCCTCGGTGCATTTGAATATTTTGAAGAAAGTGAGAAATAAGGGCTCTTGTTCAGTGGCTATAAGGCATTTGAAGTAAATTACTGGGCTGTGTCACATCAGGGAGAGAGAGAGAGAAATGAAGGTCCCCAGAGGCCACTTAGCAAAGTTCCTCCGTCTCTGAAGCTGTGAGTGAATTAGGCTTAGGCTGTCTCGTTCTAAGCCTATGTTGCATTCCCAATTCCCACTGCCACCAAAGAGACAAGGCATTAAACACATTTTTGCATACTCTGGAACAGATTAAATAAATGATAAGAGCTTCTCAATAGTCTTATGAAGAGGCCTGTGGCTTGCCCTTGGTTCACCTGTAGGTATTGAACACAGGTTGGTTGGTTGAGAGGAGCCACAGCACAAGACTTCTCTTTATGGAGACATGTTCCTCCCCGGAGCTAGCCACACATGCACACCACCCGTCATCATTTTGCATTGCTTTTACTTTCCCTGTGAAATGCAGAGACGTGAGTGGGCTTTAAAGTCATAGTGCAGTTAAGGACTAAAGGGAAGACTTCCCAAAAAGGAAACACGTTTCCTTCCCTCTTCTTCCAAGTACAACCCCAAGACATTACATTAATGTATAAAACAACATCAGAAGACCGAAATAGCAGAACAGGCCGAGCAGACCTTTACTGTTTGTTGAGCCTCACAATGGTGAGGTCCCCAGGTTCTTCTGCTCCAATATTCCACACTGGAAGCTGAAAAAGCTGGCAGCCCCAAGATGCCAATCGGCACAAAACGCCTCCAAAGCATGCTCTGTCTGCCCAAAGCACCAGGAAAAGGGCAGCCTAGCAAGACAGAAAATCGTTTGACAGTAATTACCCCACTCTGGCCAAATAGCACAGAAAAGAAATTGTGTCCCCACCCTCACCCACTACAGGGAGCCTACATTTCCTTCCTCACCAGTCTGTAGTGAGGAATCCCAAGGCCCCCACCAGGGTGCAAGGAAAGGCCAAGCTGGGAACCAGAACTTTCATCACTGTGACCAGCACTGACCATCCCCCAGCCCTACAGCGTCAGTGGGGCCCACATGGGGAAGCTGGCCCTCCAAGCCCACCTGGAAGTAATGAGGAACTCCACTCCCTCCCCACTAGGTGATGTCTCTAGTAAAGACCCAAGACGTTCACCTGCACCCAGCAGTACTGAGGTCACCTTCACTTTGGTGTCAGAGGAACTCCACTCCCTCCCCACTGGGTGATGTCTCTAGTAAAGACCCAAGATGTTCACCAGCACCAGCAGTACTGAGGTCACCTTCACTTTGGTGTCAGAGGCAACCACGTGAGGAAGTGGAACTCGCACCTCAGCTCCACATGCACGAGGAGCACCCCATCAAGGGTGAAGGAGCCAAGAGGGGAAGATGGCTGCTGTCTCCAGCTGGCAGGAGTGGGGATGCCCCACTGCACACCAGAGCCACGTCAAAAGCTCACTTTATGAGACGCCTTTTTTGGCAAAGAAATGACAAAATAATGACCACTGTTTGTCTTCACGTGGTCATACTGTCTTACGCACTCATCTTCCTATAGGCTACTACCTCCATAGCCCACCAACAGGTATTCTCTCCTCCAGCGTAGCCTCCAAACTGATGCTGGACTTGTCCTTCTAAAACAGGTCTATTGGTGCCATTTTTAATCAAGATCTTTTTGAGATCCCCAAATACTTATAGAATGAAGGCTAAATTCTTAACCAGAAAACAAAAACCTACCTAATGGTAGCCAAAGTTCCAGCCTTATGATCTAGCCTCAAAATGTCAGACTTATCTACGTGCCATTTGCCTTTCTCCCTCCACTCACCTATTAACTTCTGACTCATCCTCACCGTTTGCGGGCCTGTATCATCTGCTCTGCTCGGCCCATCACTTCTGGCAAAATCACCTCAAAATTTAGCATGTACAAAAGTTTATGGGACGAGTTAAATGTATCTCTTATGCTTTGCAGAATTCTCTAATGAAACACCAAACCCTTATCTATCCATTTATCCCCCAGCCCTAACATACTACCTAGTTTAATAAGAATGTCCAGTTCAATTTCAAGGTGTAGTGTGAAGTATACAAACTCTCAGCTCCAGCTTTGTCTTAAGGTACAGAAAGTTGAATATAACATTCCCAGTCCTCAAAGAACAACAAAAGCAGCTTGGTGCCTATAGCTCAGAAAGTAGGGCATCAGCCACATACACCGAGCTGGAGGGTTCGAGCCTGGCCCGGACTGCTAAGCGACAACTGCAACCAAAAACTAGTAGGGCATTGTGGCGGGCACCTGTTGGCTCAGCTACTTGGGAGGCTGAGGCAAGAGAATCAATCACTTAAGCCCAAGAGTTTAAGGATGCTGTGAGCTGTGACGCCACAGCACTCTCCCAAGGGTGACATAGTAAGACTGTCTCAAAAAAAAGAACAACAAAATTCAGATAACTTGTAAAATAACATACTTTCTTGCACACATCAGAGAGCTATAGTGATAAAGCACCCAACTAATCCAGAAGTCAAGAAGGAACAACTTCTTTCAAGGGGAGAAAGCACTGGCTTACCAGGGGCGGGTGCCGGATTCACACAAGCTGTTCAGAATGTTTAATATCCTCAGAGAACTCAGCAGGTGCTCACGAGACAGACTGGGGGCAGGGCGGGAGAAGAAGCAGACAAACAGCTCCTGTAGGAAAAGTATGAAGCCCGCCGAGCTCCTCTCTCACATTCCCACTATGAATCAGAAGTCTCAAGTCACCTGGGAAAGGCGGCAAATCCCTGTCTCTCTCAGACCACAGGAAAGACACACACCTGGGTGAACAGAACAGAATGAAAATTTCTACTCCCGGGAAGGGGCAGGAAGGAGTTCTGAGTTGAGACCAGTCCACCTCCCCAACTCTTGGGCAGGTGCAGGGCTGTACAGAGCACACCTGCCTAAGACAGAGGCTGCCCCAGAGCAGCAGAAAGCACCGTCTTCAACCTGACCACCACACACGTGCCCGCACCACGTCAGATGTAATGGCACGCACCTTCTGGGAAAGGGACAAAAACCAGAGAAGAGAGACCCTCTCTGATACACAGGCAAGAGGAGAAAATGAAGCTGAAGAGGGAGCTACAGTACACAGCCCCCACCCCACATGCAGGGTAGTCATAGAGGACTGTGAAGCCTGCCCTGCGTTGACATTCACGATGAAACTGAACCCTGCTCGGATGCTGACTAGACTCCAACCCCCTCTCACCCAACACCCACATCAGAAAAGGCTGGCTCGTTGCCAGGCAGAGACACTACCCACTTTCCCTACAAATGATGTTCTATTTTCAGTCAAATTGCAGGACAAAGAAAAAACAAACAAAAACAAGAAAGAAAAATGCCACATCAAAGAACCAAGCAATCAAGAAAGCCAAACTGGAGTATGACTCAGATGCTGGAACTATTAGACAGAATTTTAAACAACGATTAATATGTTAAAAGCTTTAGAAGCTAAAGAGGGGGAAAGGTGCATGAATTGATGAGGAATTTCAGCAGAGGGATTGAAACTATTAAAAAATACAATCAAATCCAAATTCTAGAAATGGAGAGCAGATAACAAAAATGTTTTTGTAGACTTGACACATCAAAGAAAATAATAGTAAACTTAAAGAGGATTTAGGCCAAGTGCAGTGGCTCATATGTGTAATCCCAGCACTCTGGGAGGCAGAGGCAGATGGATTGCCTGAGCTCAGGGGTTTGAGACCAGTCTGAGCCAGAGAAAGACCCCATCTCTAAAAAGAGCCAGGCATTGTGGCAGGTGCCTGTAGTCCCAGCTACTTGAGAAGCTGAGAATCGTGTAAACCCAAGAGTTTGAGGGTACTGTGAACTATAATGTCACAGCACTCTAATGAGAACAACAAACTGAAACTCTGTCTCAAGAAAAAAAAGAAGAAGAAGATACATCAGCAGATACCACCTATACCAAACATAAAATACAAATACAGAAAGGAAAAAAAGAGTATTGGGAAAAAAGAACGTGGAGAGCATCAAACAATTTAATATTTGTAGAACTAAAAAGACAGAAAAAGGATCAAGAGTAAATGGAGTAGAAGAAATACCTAAAGAGTTAATCGTCAAAATTTTTTCAACAGTAATAAAATTCACTAAGTCCATAGATACAACAAGCTTAGAAAATTCTGAGAAAAACAAGTCCCAGAACATAGACATATACACCACACGTGCACACACCTACACACATGAACACACACACAGGTATTCCTGGACATATTCTGCTGAAAATCAAAGATAAAGACAAATTCTTGAAGGCATCCAGTGGTAAAAAACTATATTATATGCAGAGAAAGAAAGGTAATAATTCTCAAGTGAAAATTATGCAATCTGTAGGCAGTTAGATGACAACCTTAAAATGCTGAAAGAAAATGACCGTCCACACAAAATCTATACCGAGATAAAAAATTTTTCAAATAAATAAGAAATATTTTTCAGAAAAACAAAAGCTGAGATAATTCATTAGCAACACATATTCAGTATAAGAAATTTTAAAACTGAGGAGTGCTTCAAAGTGAATTTAAAAAAGGGAAGTAAAAATAATTAAAATATTTTTCAAAAGTAGAGATAGGGATCTGAGCCAAGATGGCGGTCTGTAGCCAGCTTTCTGCAGACACTCCTGTCCAGAAGGAGAGTTAAAGAACAGAAATTTAGCAAGAAAGCCAACGGTTTGGAGCTGAGCCAAGACACAAGGTCGAGGAACGCACATCAACCCTATTGGAGTGACCTGCGACCCCAAGGATACAAATAAAAGGTACAGAGCACATCACCAAGCGGACGGGAGTCCCCTCCCCCAAGAGAACAGCTCGCAGTATACGCCATACCTCCATAC